>JAQFZE010005684.1:0-10111 GCA_034695245.1 Dicyrtomina saundersi
TCGAGGAAAGTTCATTCCGGTTAATCGAATAATAGCTCTTAAGTGAATCGACTTCGCTTCACATGCTTTTTAAAAAAAATGTATGGGGCCGATTCGGTCCTCGTTAGTCTAATTATTTTGGAATACACTACAAAACGTCATTTTTTTCTTTTTTTCCAGAATCATATGATATTACAAACTTGAAGAAAAACAACCTCATACACCGGATAAGGGGATAAGTGAATCAGATGTAAGCAATGAGTGAGTCTGATGCTATACCAGATGTAAATGTAGTAGCTAAATGGGAGGACGCGAGCAGTTCTTCAAGAACACGACCTGTCCATAGTGGTCAGTATCCCTCATCGGCATCGCCTTGTCCAGTAGATTCTGCAAATTCTAATCGTCCCAAATCAGGAAACAAGAAAAATTCATCTGTGAGCTGTAAGTCTCCGTCACCTCTCAACTTAATAACTACGAGTGCAACTCATATGGATGAAGTAAACTATGATTCCGATCAATATGGATGTGCCGGCACCACATCCGTTGATGACCTGCAAGTTCCAATACCTAAAATGAAAACTGTAACAGCTTTACCGTCTAAAAATAATCGCTATCGAAAAGAAGCAGGAATTCCTGTAGGAATTGCTGTTGCTTGGCAACGGCTTGTGACAAGTTCTTCAAATTCTACAACAAATACTTATTCAACGACCGTAGCATGCTCAGATAGAAGTAGTCCGTCACTAGTCAAATCATCTAAGGTCAAATCATCGAACTTATTACTCTCCCAATTGCCTAAGAGACCATTGTCATCGGCTTCTGCTCCTGGATCAGTGCCCATGAAAGATTTCGGAGAAAAAAGTAATAGCAATGTGAGTAAAGCTCCAGATCCTAAGTGTCGTCCGGCGTCTGTGAATTCGTTACCTAATAATCAAGGTATTTCAACGGAGGCGTGTAAATCACCTGCGTATACGGAGCTGAAGTATGCTGCATACGCGGGCCGCAACAGACAGTACACGGATTGGACAGGTGGCACTAACATGTCTCACTTGCCTCATAGTAAGTTTATATATTAGTTTCGGAGAATGCCTATGGTTGTATTTTGCTAAGAACAGGTTTTGAAAGTACCATAAAGCTCCAAATAGAAGCCAGCTCTATACCCCCGGCTAGTATTAGAGACCCGGGTTTTTATTTCAAATACAAAAATGTTTGAGCTGAATAAAAATGTATTACTCCTTATGGCAGAGATCCGGCTTCTATTTGAAGCTTTACGGTACTTAGTACTTTATGTTCTAGCTACATTTTCTAGTTAAATATTTTCTGTGGCATAATTAAGGTTTTTATAAAAGTAATCGCTTGCATGCTAATTGCAAGTTTTTGGTGCACTACCTGGCAGCAGTTTATGAGGAAAGCACCATGCTGTAATTTTAATAAACGGAAGCAGTTTTTAAACAAATTTTGCTGAAATGCCAATAAATACATGGTCATTACTTATAAACTGTCAATTAGTAATTTAATACTGCTAACTGTAACTTAGGCGAACGTGAGCTGATGCGTGTATTTGTAATGTATTTTCTAGACTACAGTGCAACAGCAGCAGCATACCTTCAGCAACAACATAATTTCGCAGTTCAGCAACAGCATGCCCAACAGTTACAGCTAATGCACGGTGGTACATATGAAGCTGCGCACCTAAGTCATAATTATTTATATCATGGGTACTCACCAGAGGCAGTTAAGAAATATGAGCAATATTTGCAGCAGCAGTCTGATTATCATCGCTACCACCAAGAAATACAATACCATAATCAGATGCAACACCAGCATAATTTACAGCAGGAATATGACATTCATCGGGCAACACCAGTCCCGAGTCCCCGAATAAACATTCCATCTCCGTCTCCAACAATTCATTCACATTCTATGTGGCCACCAGAACTATTTCATCATAATTCAAGTGCTATTCTCAGTCCAAAAAGTCTCGCATCAACACCATCACCTGTCGCCGTTCAGGAGGGTTCTAATTTCATTTTGACTCCTCCCCCAGCCACAAGCACTAGTTCCCCAATTCATTTGACGAATCCAAATAAAAATTGTACATCAATTTCTCCGTTGAGTTCTACAGGATCCCACTCAACGAGTTCTACAGGATCCCACTCAACAAGTTCTACAGGATCCCACTCAACAAGTCGTATGAAAGATTTGAAAATTAGTGTAGGTCCAAAAAAAGGACGAAAAAATGATAAAATTGACAGTCCAACATTAGACATTGTAAAATTGGAAGAGGAAGCAAGGGAAGGTAGAGGAACACAAAATAATTTTGAAAAGAAGAAACACGATTTCAAACGTTTGGAAAGTTTAATAGAAAAACGGGATGAAATCTCAGTGCCTCTGTTATATTCTTGCACAGAAAATAACTCACCCTCAAGTACAACCGACACGTATTTTCCCCAAAAAGAAACACTGCTGCAGGAGGCAAAAAATGTGCAACGTAGTGAAATTAAAATAATTGTTGATAGTTGTGAAGTTGTGGTTGACAGTGGTAATAATCAAGTACCTGACAATACAGATCATTCTTGCTTTCCTTCGACAGAACCAAAAGCTGAAGAGATTAGTAAAAAGAAAAAGAAACCCAGCAAAATAAGTAAGATTTTAAAGTCTAAAGTCCCTTCTTATAATTGTTCCAGTAATTCAAACAGTGAATATAAGAAGGTGAAGTCCGAATTAGTCGTCCCAAAAGATAACAATTATAGCAATCTTTTGAAAGCCGTCGAGTATAAATGCATGTATGGGGACAGTGTTGAGAAAAGTAGTAGCAGTGCAAATATTAATACTAGTGTTGATTTAAGTTTAAAAAGCTCTATATATGAAGATGTTATAAAGCCTCCCAGTGAAGTTAATGTGTTGCTTAAGGTTAAAAAGGAAGACAAATCTGTCGAGCCAGCCGTACAGGAAACACTTACTAATTTTCTTGGAAATTCCAAAGTGGTCTACGAAAATGATAATGGACTCCTAGATGACATCCATGCTAAACAAATATCAAATGTGTCTGCACCAATTGAGGATATTAAACCTTCATTTTTTCCGGCAGTTAGTATTAAAACGGAATCGCAATCGGTACAAAATGGGATTAATCATGTGCCTGTGATTTCAAAGTTACAAAGAAATGGAGAAGGAAACTTATATCAGGAATTGGAGCCAAAAATTGAATCAGTTTCTCTTGCTAATAAATGTGATAATGATATTACAGAAAACTGCACCTCAGCCATTAGTAGTAGTAGCTCTAGTATTAGCAGTGTTTTTGTAAAGGATAAGGATGGTATCGATTTTGGCTTATCGGAAGCGTACACAGTTCCAATTCAGAGAGACATTAACAAATATCAAAAACACGACGATCCTCAGCTTATTGGGAACAGAAATCATCATGTGCCGTTATGCTCGCGTCGTGACGACAGGTTTAATTTCAAGTCTGAAAGTAGTAGTACTAGTGATACAATTCCGACAGACCATAACTATAGGCTGGTACAACAATTTCATCATCATAATTTCTTGCCTATTGAAGAGGGAAACAATCATTTAGATTTACTAGCAACTGTAGCTCAGGAATTCGGAAATGAAATTGGGCGCAGAGAGAAACCTTTACTACATACGTTAGACACTTACGAATTTCAAGAAGTTGATGAAAAAATTGAGAGTTTTGGTCAACGACATTTGTTGGGAGCAGAAAATTTAAGATCCACGTCGGCACCTGCATTTAAACCGATTCTGGATTTTATATCGCCACCTGTGTCAGTAACTCCAGCTCCCATGCCCATTCCTGTGCCTTCTGTGGTTCTAAAAATTCCTCAAATTACTCCAATGGCCGGTTTGAAACTGAACAAGAGCAAGTCAGTGAAAACTGAGAAAACTGAAAGGAAGAAGGCAGTGAAAGTGAGAGTGGTATCAAAGGAAAATGCTGGTGTAAGGAATGTTAAAAAGGAGAAACTTACGTCGGAATCCGCAGGGGCATTGAAAGATGTGAGCAAGAAAAAGACTAAAACTACAAAATCAAAAGTGAATGCCGATTCCAATATTTGTCCATTCCCAGTGCAGGAGAAAGTAAAAGCGATAAAAGCATCAAAAAAACAAAAAGGAAATATAAAAGATATTGTAAATGATCCTGACCCTAATTTAAAAGTAATGCCTTTGAACTTGAAGAAAAGGAGAAGTACAACAGACGCAATTGTGATAAAAAAACGTAGTAAAAAACGTTTTAATAGTGTAAGTAGTTGTGAATATGAAATAGTTCAGCAGCCGACAAAAGGAAGACATTCTTTTACTAAGTCAATTAATTTTAACAGTAAGAGCACGAGTACGAATTTAATGGGCGGCCTAGAGAGACAATCAAAAAAATCTAAGAAGAAACAAAACCAGCCATTACAGAAACCAAACGCACTTAGTCAAGATCTCAGATTACAGATTAACAAGAAACAAACAGCAAAATTAATAAATACTGATTTCAATTTAATTCCTGGAAAAGAAGCTCGTAATTTTAATTCTATTCAAGATAGCTTAGTGCTGGGACAAAATACTACTAGTTCTATTACCTTGATGGGTCCTGATAAATCGAATGTTGAATTTACGGCTGCTGATGAAAAGATGAATATTTGCGGGGACAATAGACCGCTACTCTTTTCCTGTACATTATCCAGTGCTGAAAATGATTGGGCAACAAATCCTACTCATGCTGTAACAGCAATTAAGGATGATTCCTCCGACTCCTCATTATTTTCAATTTCGTTTCCCTACAGTGACGTTTCTCAGAGCAATTCACCAGATCGACAAGATAAGGATCTGCAAACGTCTACTCAGCCTTCCATGTTGACCCCCATAGAGTCGAGTAACATGGAGGATAATGACAATCACAGTCAATCACCAACTCCAAAGATAAAAAATGGTAAACCACCAAAAAACAAATCCGTCTCTAAATCATCCATGCATTTTGCAGCAAGTAGAGTTGGCAATCCAGACGGTTATCACATTAAGCCTCGCCTCAAGGCTGAGCCCGTAATTCGCCAAACGGCCATTTCTCCTGAAGAGGACGATTTTATAATTATGTCTGAAGAAGAGGAACAACATTTGGATACAGACCATTTAGATGATATTTGGGGTACGGATGAATGTTTTGTAAAGTCAGCTGTTAGTCCGACAAGAGTTACATTACAAAACCAAGAGGACGATGTCATCGCTGAGAAGCATGAGGAAACCTGTGAAATATTGACAGAGCCAGTAACTGGAAATACAGCAGTGGAAGTGGAGCATAAAGAAGATATGATATCTGTAGGCGATCAACCCCAACCGCCGCATGAGAAAGTAGTTATTGAAAATGTTTCGGAAATGTTGAACGATATGAGAATCCTCACTGAAATTCAAGGGCTTTTCTATACGGGTAAACTTGATGCCTTAGAACCGCCAGATGTTTACGGTGTGACACTGGACAATGAACGAGGAGTCCCTCCGCATCTTATTTTCTCTGCTGAAGAAGTTCTTGAGGTACGAAAATGATTTTGATTAGCGTACAGAAAGTCAAAACATAATTGGGTAATAAGTTGAAAGTCAAAAGCATTAACTAATTACTTTTTTTGGACTTCTAGAAATGCATACGTGAAGTTCGACCAAACAGCTTAGATCACGGGTTAAGAATATGTGCCTATTGGTCACCTCAGTACAGTGGACTGTATCCCGGTAAAATTTCCCAAGATTACATTTCTTCCGGTGATTCACAAAATGATTTAATTCCAATTGAATTTGATGACGGTGACACCGGTGTCATTAAATTTAATGAAATCAGACTTCTTGCTAGCAACCATCCTATAAGAGGTAATTGTTTCATAAATTACATTATAACATGTTTATAATACGCGTCTCTAGGGATAGAATTCAATGTGCTAATAAATTCATGAGAATTCTGTCATAGATGTGTTAATTTTTATTTGTGTAGCGTACGATCCAAACCCACTTCTTACATTGGAAAAGAAGCATCGCAAACGTCGGCATTCTTCTGCCACGGGAAGTCAGTTTGGGTGCACTGGAGATCATGAAGATGCTGATTGTGGAGAGTCGTACTGTGCCAAAATTGCAAAATTAGAGAAAAAAGAAACTTCAAACGAAAACCATTCTTCTCGATTATTGTACTGGTCCTGGAAGGGTCTTGGTTTCAAGAAGTCACGTTCGAAAAAAGATAGGAACAAGGAGTTTTTTGAAGGAATTCAGCGTGGTGATGAAATTATCAGCGTTGGCGATTCTGCTCTCTTTCTTTCCAATGGAAATGATCGACCGTTTATAGGTAGGAATATAATATTTAAACTTCTTTCATACGCCGTTCCGTGCTGTTTAAATTTGGTTCCAATGTCTAACTTAAACGTTTTCTTGACATAGGTCGCGTGGAAAAGTTTTGGGAGAAAAAAGGTCAAAAAATTGTGCACGTTAGATGGTTTTATCATCCTGACGAAGTGAAGACAAACAAGCGTCCTCAAGGACTATATGCGGTTAGTAGTTTGTACCATTGAAATAAATTTTGCAAATCAAATCTGCTATAATAATTAAAAAATAAGGTTTAACTTGATATAATATTTTTACAGGGTGCGTTGTTTGAGTCGCCCCACATAGATGAGAATGATGTGCAAACAATTGCCAAAAAGTCTCATGTTTTACCGTTTGACGAATTCAAGGAGAAAGTCGGCTGCCTCACCAAGTGGTCGAAGCACACATCACAAAGAGAGGTTTACTTCGTTGCAGGATTTTATGATCCGTACACTTACAAGTTGCAACTTAAGGATCTGAAATGAACCATGATGATCACTCATGCATAGTCTGAAATATTCATTTTAATTTTAATGCATATTATATGTTGTTATTATTGTTATTATTATATTACTTATTATCTAAACTTCTGCATTTAGGCAACCATTAACTAACTTAATCACATAGCTGTACCATAAATGTACCTGCAAGCAGTACATTTACAGATAACCTCTATTCTATCATGAAAATCAATGGATATATAATCATATATGAAATAAATACATTACGGACACTGGTTCGGTGCGTAATATTGTTTACAACACATAGACGTCTTCCTTGTTCTCGTGTACGTGGCTTATTTCTAATTATTTAAGTTGTATTCTGTTATTTTTCAAACTATTCATAAAAACTTTCTGTCTATAGTATGACTTGTAGTATCCTAGCGTTGTTTAAAAAACAGTAATAGTGACCAGTTGCCAGTTACCTATTTATCCATATCGAAAACTACTGTGTAGTAGGTATTTACATATTGCACAGTTCCCCACGATTTGCATGATGGCTCTCAATAACGTGCCTTGTCTGACATACCTGTGTTTTCCTAGTTTAGAGATATATTTATATATAGGTAGGTACTTATAATGTTAAGGTCTATTTATTATTATTTTTAAGATTTATTATATTTTAAAGATATTACAGACATGTAAGCCAGACATCCACAACCTATACCATAGGTTACTACTTATAGGGTGACTAAATAAAGTCCCGAATGTTTGAGGTTCACCTAAAGCGGTATTTTTTCACAAAATTAAAATATTTTGAAAGTTCAGAAACCCAGAAATTGCTGTTTAAAAATAATAGTTCAAAGATCCATATTTTATCAAAAATCAAAATCCAAGCTACAGGGCGGCAAAAGTTGAAAAAATCGATTTTTCCGAGCTTTGGCGGGAAATCTTGAACAACAGCGCAAACCGGAGTGTATTATTTTCATCACCTATTTTAAATTCTCGAGGAACCATGTTTGGATATGTGCCTGTGAGTAGTAACTTGTTTGCGAAACTTTGTTACAAGGGTCCATTAAAAACTAATAGAAATAAGCTAAACCATAGAGAGGGCACATTAATTAATTTTGAACTATAAGCATCCAAAGCAAAGATGTACTAGGTGTAAGGGGCGCCTGAACCAAAATTTGAACACGCATATGCGCATAATAATGGTTTTATTTGAGTAGGAAGTGGAGTTCGGCATTTGGGGGTGTTGTGGCCTTTCTGTTTTATTATTATGGTGGTCGCACTACGGCACGTTGTTTGCGTAGGAAAATCACAGACGTCACTAAGCTTCAAATGTACGTAAAAAAGTGATTTATTAAAAATTAAAACCATTAATAACGTTAGTACACAGCTCAAGGGTGATATAAGAATATATCGATATCGAACAAAAATTAATAAATTAATAAAAATTAATACAATCTGATAAAAATTAACATAGTTAGTGCCACTGTTAATACGCTTGAAGTTTGCATCATGGCACTGGATGGTTCCTTCCCGGATTTCTCCTTTTCTTCATCCTGTTGTTGTTTCCGAGCCACAAGACATTCTTGAGTACACTGTGTTTCTTCACAGATATCACATATGGTAGTTTTTGGAGGGGAATAAAATTGCCTAACAGAATTAGAATTGCAAATTAGTACATATGGCACAACTTCTTACAAAATCTGTAATTGAAAATTGTACAATGAGCATTGTAAACTCAAATCAGTAATTTTCACACTCACCTTGCCCTTCTAGAATTATCATAGTAATCATAGATAGTTACAAATGAACGGGCTTGTCTTGCCACAGGGAAAACTCGATATGCAGAAACCGTGGGACAAACTTCAGATATATTTAACTCATTAAAATAAACTGTTAATTTAGAGCCTGTCTCATCAGTGTCATACCGTTTGATCTGCATAGACAAAAAAAATCGTTATAACCAAATAATACATCCATCGCATTTAAACAGACAATTCAAATCTAAAAAAGCAATACAATAAAAATCTCCAATTACCTCGGGATAATGCAAAAGGTTTGGAAGACGATCGGTATTAATTGCAAACCCAGTAGGAACATTTACTTCCATCACAGCCATATTAGAAGAATTCCCACCCGTGTATTGAGTACAAACAGATAAATGCAACTGATTTGAATCTGATGTACGGTCAACTTGTGGGTCCAAGTTGAATGAAGGCCATGCTCCAGTAACCTCCAAATTGTAACCCCAAGACAACTGGACAATTCCCATACCCGTGCCTGTACTGTCCACAGTAATCCACCGTGTGGCTGATGGAAGCTGTAATAAATTGTCAAGTTAAGGATAAGTTAAATTTGAAAGGATAAGTCAAACTATTAAAATTACACTCCGTCTGGGGGAAAATTACCTTGATTTCTTGAAGTACAATAGCGTTGTTGCTATTAACTTGAATACTGTGAGTTCCACCTTCGTGAGTAATTTCAATGTTCATATCAGTTGAAGCTGCCTTTGTGTACCTTGCAAACCTAGCTAAAGCTGCCAGACCAACAACGGTGTCCTGGGTAGATATGAAACCACCTTTTTCGTTTCGTTGTTCCAGCAACCAACGAACAACAGGAATGGAATCACCTGCAATCATTAAAGTAGTATTATTCCATAATGCTCCCTTGGTAATACATTGGAAAGGGATTCAATAATTTTGAAATTGAGGTAAATATCAGAAACATTCTTACCAATGAGATTTCTTTGCATGTAAGTCAACAGAGCATAAGCTGTTGTTTCAACAGTGATAGGTCGAGGATTTGCAGTCCAAGGGTTCTTCTCGTCAAACGAAGTCTTCTTGCGCTCCCAATATTTCAATTGGCCATCATCTAAATTAGGATAGGAAGAGCAAGGCTAGATTTAGCATTCGGAGGCATCAGTAGTTCTAACGATAAGATGTTTTTTGTGCATGAGAAACCTTGAATACAAAAATATTATTTACTTACCCGTAACTTTAGCTAAACTTTCGAGAAGATTAAAGGCTCCGTCACGAAGGGGATGATTAGCGAGGTGCATGGCGTAGCAAATGAGTGCAACAGCATACGGATCTTCGTTGCCCTCCAAGCCACGTGAAACATAATCCAAAGCAAGGTTGATAGCACTAGAGAATCGCGAACTGGTTGTTATTTCGCGATCGTTATCGGCTTCCAGCAATGCCATCAGAACGTAAGCTGTGAGACCAAGTCCTTGGGATGAGCCACCCTGCATTTCAATGTCAAATATTTTTCCAACCTCTGGAAAACTTCCATTGTAGGCTTGTTGAGTTATTAACCATTCCAGAGCGTTTTCAATAATTCCTGTA
>JAQFZE010005685.1:0-10110 GCA_034695245.1 Dicyrtomina saundersi
AAACGGCCAACCGATCCGATCCGTTATCCGAATTATCCGATATCCGATCCGGTTTATCCGATCCGTAAGAATCCATACCTTATACAGGCAGTATTTTAGTAGTCGCAATAGGATTAAACTTATCGTAAGATGAGGATTAGGCACATGGCGCTCACCCGCCGTGATGGATTTATCTAAGAAATTAACCCTAATACGTTTCCATAAGAAGCCTAGAGTTTTCCGAGTACGATTAATTTTCAGACTCTTACGATATCAACACCCAGTATCAACTTGATATAAAAATACTTCAAATGAATATCAGGTGAAATAAAATCATACACTTAAAATTCATTTAAAGTCTTCTTAGTTTTTAATCTTGCATTCATGACAGAACTTTGTTGTTTTTACGAGAGTGATAATCACATTTTTTGTTGTCAATTCTCCTGATTGAGGTGTCTGTGTGTGAGCGCGGAGATTGACTTTGGTACTTTAGTTTTAATAATGTAAGAAAATGGGATTTCTGGATTTGAAAGTGAATTATTTGTGGGAGATAAGGAATTTTAGATTTAGAGTTTGGAATTTAGAGCGCATATTAAGAAGGTTAACATTTTTTAAAAATAAGTAAAAGATAGCATGTTATTAGATTATCAAAAACAGCAACACAAAGATTCTAATATAAAGCGTGAATGCAATAGTGAAAAAGTAATTCTTGACTTACATCAAAAGAAAAATTGTTATTAAGTGTGTAACTCTGAACAAATATTTAAAGTTAGGCAAACAATTTAAATTAGATGCTCAGCTTCAACTATTTATTACACTATAGACAAATGAAAAACAAAAAGCTGCAAACTGCTTTGAAAACGAATTTTAAAAATTGATGGTAAATTCGTTATTTGGTAAGTCGACTGAACAAAAACGTAATAGACGCCCTATTAAATAAGAAACATCTTTTAATTAGCAATTTTGTGATTAAGTAACCGGTGGCACAGTTTAAATTAAACCAAACGTGCCAATTAAAGTGATATTGTAGTGGTAAGGATAATTAGGTACTTTTCATTATTAAAAATACTTTTATGTACTTTGGAAAACCTATCTATACCGGTACTGTATGTTTTGAAATAGGTAAAACTTACATGCATTCATTTTATTATGATTACGTAACACCAATATATGGTGCAAGCCTTGAGTAAGTTGA
This sequence comes from Dicyrtomina saundersi, assembly GCA_034695245.1. Classification (NCBI taxonomy): domain Eukaryota; kingdom Metazoa; phylum Arthropoda; class Collembola; order Symphypleona; family Dicyrtomidae; genus Dicyrtomina; species Dicyrtomina saundersi. The sequence goes on from JAQFZE010005685.1 coordinate 1,175, forward strand.
CACACTGATACTGATAGCTTAATGGTTAGGGTTGTAGGTATAGGAACATTATTACTATAAAAGTGTAGAAATGCATTTTAAACCAAAGCAAAGGACTTGTCGGTTAGGAGATAGGCATATAGCAATAACTTTTTAACCATGGGCTTTAAAGCTTACTTTTTTAAAACTTTGTAATTGGTTTTCTATAGACATGAGTCATTAGATAATATGTAACCCTTACTTGTTAAATATTCCCGTATATAAAGTATAAAGACTATATTAGTGTTGTCTACCCCATTTAAAATATTATATTTTAAAAACTATTTTTATAACTAAAATTAATTTAAATTGTAATGATGTAGTATTCCTTTCATGTTACCATATAATAAATAACATAAACAAAAAGTAGAATTAGAACAAATAATTATTTAACAGAAACATACGTTTGTACGTTTATTTTTATTTTTTGTACAGTATTCCCTTGAAGGACATCAATTTGCCGTATTCGGCTTTTGCCTCACAGCTGATTTCCGTTACATAATCTCAATCTCAAATAAATTTGTGACATGGGACCTCTCAACATGGGAAATTTGCCGAGAGGTCATACCTGGAATAGAAGGAATCCTTCAAGGATTAGTAATTAGTCCAGACAATCGTTATGGGGCAGCATTTTCCAATATCAACCAAGTCGTTCTGGTCAACCTCCTTACAAACGAATTTAGTATTTTAGATAATCCGATAGTGGATGACAAGAGCATTACTGGCCTTTATTTACTCAATACACATTTAATAGTTTATGGACTTGGAAGCTGGGTCCTTTTTAAGTAAACACTTAAATTTTATGTTCACAATTTTTGAACGTGAACACAAGTTGTTGTGTGGTTATTGAACATTGAGCTTGGTTTTTTTTAAATATACCATGTGTAATATCAGGGTAACTTGACACATTTTTAGTATTGTCGGAGAAATGGAAAGTGTGTCAGCATTGAAAAAGGAGGAGAAGCCAATTTTAAACATGAGCTTTGACACTCTTCAGGATTTTTTTGTTGTTCATTGGAGTGGATGTTTGGACGACACTAAGATGGAACTTGCGACTGTTGTCAATGCAAAAGCAATAAAACTCCTTCCTTTTCATGGGTTACCTATACTACATATAATTGCTATTTGGCTATACAAATTAACTAATTATATTGCATTCTGTGAATGATATCTTCCGTGAAGAACCAAAATGACTCAAATCTACTTTTAACTAAAAACAATATCAAGTATCTACAAAAAATATTGAAATAATTATGTTTTGAGAGCATTTGAATAGAACATTTTGCACTTTTCAAAAATTTGCAAAAACAACATTTTACACTTTTCAAGAACATGCGGAATAAGACAATTTTGCATTTTTTCAAAAATATGCAAAAAGAGTATTTTGCACTTTTTCAAAGTATGTGACTTGATCATTTTACACTTTTCAAAGACATGGAATTATAAATTTTTGAACCTTTTAAAAAACATAGAATTACAACATTTTGCACATTTTAAAAAACATGAAATTAAAACATTTTACACTTTTCAAAAACATGGAATTACAAAATTTTGCACATTTTCAAAAACATAGATATTAGAACATTTCACGCCTTTTTTAAAATATGGCATTGCAACATTTTGCACCTTTTCAAAAACATGTAAATAGGACATTTTCCATTGTTGAAAAACATGAAATACTCCTAATTAGCATTTTACGCATGTTTCCCAATTTGTTTTTATGACAAAGCTTATTTTGATTTGAGGTTAAACTGGATATGGGTCATACGATATGCAATATATTACAGGATACATGAGTATAATTTTGAAGTGACTAATATATGTAAGCAGATACTAAAATCTAATAATTTTTGAATTTCTAGTGCACTGGTAGTGAGTGTCTCTCGAACAAGGTTATACACTTGCATAGCAGACCATGAGAATGCTATGGTAGAAATGAATTTAGTTGAAGGAGGCAGAGAATGGGAAGTGACTCGAGTCTACGACACAAACACTGACAAATTAGATCAGCTTCAATTTTCTCAAGAAGAAACCTACATTGTGGGGAGTTTCATGATGGGTTATAAGGTAGGGGAAATGATCGTACATACTGCAAGCAACCATTATTACCATACTTTGTAATAATTTGGCTAATTTTAATTACTAGGTATTTCCATTGGCGTCAGGGAAAATGGTGACACTACTCCTTCCAGATCCAGACAATGGAATACGAAACATTTCCACAAAATTATTGGAATCTAATTCTTGTGTCCTTTCCAAGGATGCTACGTTTGCAATTGCGGGCGTTCGGTTAGTTTTTTATAAACTTAATTAATTCAAGATTTAATTATCGCTTAAGCTGCCAGATCTTTTTAGCAGTATAAAGGCGCACTGTTTAATTAAACATGCAGTCGTCAACTAACAATTTAATTTTTTTCACAAAGCTCTTTTTATTTTAATTGATATGATGGTGAAACAAGCGTGTTAACTCCTATTAGGTTATACAAAATTTGAATCTATATAGAAACAACCTTTATGTTTGGGACGCGATTTCTGGAGATCTCTTAAAAAATTTAGACGCGCATTTTGGTCGCATATTAAAAATTATTAGTATGACAATTGGGAATTGGAATTCTGTCATTACGAGCTCCATTGATCGAACTGTCAAAATTTGGAACATTGATAATATTTTTGAAAAAGTTCATCCAATTAGTCGACATGAATTACCAATTGAATCTATCAGGTAAAAACAATAATGTTTAAAATTATAAAAAGTAATGTTTTGTATTATCTATAAACATAATTATTAATTGTATTTTATAATAAGGGGGTGTATAAGTTGAAAGGTACAAACAGTATATCGTCTGTGAAGAAGCAAAATAACCCATATCCAAATTAGGCTACAATCAAAATAAACTGTAATATAAGCATAATGAGATACATGCGCAAAATGTTACTTGGAAGTTTTTAAAAAGCGTAAAATGTTCTATCTTCATGTTTTTAAAAAGTGTAAAATGTTCTTATTCCATGTTTTTTAAAAAAAAGCACAAATTACAAATTACATGTGTTTAAAAATTGCTCAATGTTTTATTTTAATGCTCTTAATACATATTTCAACATTTTTGTAGATAGTCAATATTGTTTTGAGCTAAAAATGAAAATGAGTCATTTTGGTTTGTCACAGACGATATTAAAATATCTTATCATGTTTCGACAATATCATTATATTTCTTTTTGCGTCTTTACGTTATAGTATTTCGCCTATTGCAAACTTGGTGGCCACAGCTACAAGAAGTTGTGTGGGAATTTGGGATCTTAAAAATGGGAAGTTAATTGGTAAATTAGCGGATTCGCCTTTGGGTGCAATTGTAACACATGCTGTAATAAACAAAGCTGGAACGTGAGTTACATTTACAAACACTGATATTAGAAGTTGCATTTAATTAAATCTGTATGTTCTAGTAGTGACAAAATGTAACCTATGATTTAGCTTTCTTGATTTATTTGAATGTATTTGAACCCTCGTTTCCGTCGACGAAGTGTCTACATTACACTGCACTGTTCATACAAATTGTAAAATATTTAATATTTTTCCTACAATTTTTTTAGCTACATAATTTGTGAGGAGTCTGGCTCTGTGATCGTGTGGAGTGTGGAGGGACATAAAGTTCTATTTAAGCAAGAACAAGATCAAATCAAGCAAATGTTCTTTATAGATAAAGATAATATTTTTATTACTGCCTCAAAAATTGGAGGAGCTGATTTAAAGTAAATGAGATTTTTCTAAAAAATAAAAATGTTTTTTTTGTATAATTATAAACATCTAATTATAGCCTGTATGTATATTGTTCTTGTAAAAATTGATTCACAGGTCCCGAGCAGTTGCTCGACAAATGCCAACTGGAAAAAGACTCTACGAATTTAAATACCCGATTAAGAATTGGCGAAATCTTGTTGCCACGTCGGATTCGACTCTACTTGTGGGACCAGGATTTGAGAAGTTAAAGGACATACTTTATATATTTCATGGAAAGACGGGAGTCCCTAGTCACAAAATTATACTCAAATATGCGAATTTCAAGGAGTATCTTTCCATTTTAGCTATACCTAAGCGAGCTACTCAGGTGGGTTCGATCAAAATTGGGCAGCATGAAAAATTGACCCCCAGTAGTGTTTTCATATGGTTTAAGTGAGATTGGCAGTTTTTAAAAGGTTTACGGCAGTAACGGGCTGTTACTTAAGAAATTAGTTAATATGCAGTTTAGGCCTCTCACTGCTGATTTCCATACAGCTTTTTCATATCGTTTGAATAAGATTGGCAGTTTTTAAAAGGCTTACAGCAGTAACGGGCTATTATTTAGGAAATTAGCAAATATGCAGTTTAGGCCCCTAACTGCCGATTCCCATGCAGCGTGTTTATATAGCTTAAGTGGTATTGTCAGTTTTTAAAAGGTTTAAGGCAGCGACGGGCTGTTATTTAAGTAATTAGCCAATAGGCAGTTTAGAATCCTAACTGTCAATTTCCATGCAGCGTTTTCATACAACTTAAGTGGTATAGGCAGTTTTTAAAATTTTTAAGGCAGTTACGAGCTGTTATTTAAGAAATTAGCGAATGCGCAGTTCAAGTCTCTAACTGCCGATTCACATGCAGCCTTTTCATAAACCTTAAGTAGTATTGGCAGTTTGTAAAACGTATAAGAGAGTGACGGGTTGTTATTTAAGAAATTAGCCAATAGGCAGTTTAGAATCCTAAATGCCAATTTCCATGCAGCCTTTGCATATGGCTTAAGTGTGATAGCCAGTTTTTAAAAGGTTTAATGCAGTGACGGGCTGTTAATTAAGAAATTAGCGAATATGCAGTTTATGCCCCCTACTGCCGATTCCCATGCAGCCTTTTCATATGGCTTAAGTGGGATTGGCAGTTTTTAACTCGGCACTAATATATAACCTGCAAGGATATTATAATTATGGTTTTCAGTAAATATTATATCTTTAAATTTTTAATGGATCAATTCAATTATTGTCATTTTAAACTTTTTAAAACAAAGTTAATTACTTATGCAAAGCCCAAAGGTTATACAACAGATTGAAAGAAGTTGTGACTATTTTAATTTGTATGTTTTTTTACAGGTTGCTCTTATTGATTCAGATAAGGGAAATATAATCGATGTCAAAACAAGAAAGTTCATTCGTTCCGTCCCAAAGTGGGGAGGGCAGTGTACTAAGGATGGGAAATTTGGTTTGTATGTCGCAGATAGGGGTGGCCTGGAACTTATTGACCTAAAGCATGGGAAGCAAGTTCAGACTTTTATTCCAAAGGTGACTTTACAATTCAGTGAGACGACAGTTATAATATAATAAATTATATAAGCTGAACAAATAAATTTGCTACTTAATATCTACCAACTAAATTATTTTTTTAAATAAACCCTGCAGTAATATAGAATTTGAGCAGAATTTTCGTTATTTCAAATTATGATTTTTTTCTTTTGACATGAAAATAAAAATTAACATTTCTCAGGTTCCTGAAGGTGTCTTTACTACAATTGCAATGTTTAATCGGACTGATGAATATGTATTGTACTACCACAGCGGAAGGAAAACTATTCGAGTCTTTCGGTACATTTAATTTTTATAATTGACATTTAAAATATATGGATTTAGAAAACATGTACGGTAATTTTTGCCGTTAATGTAGTATTAGCACATAATTAGTTGATTAGGTAGGATTGCATATTTTTAATGCAATGCTCATCTGCCCTTCATGTAGAACAAGTGATGGAGAACAGATAGCTAATTACTGTGTACCCGCCGAACTCTCTGCGATGGACACGTCAACAGATGGAAAATCTATCGTTCTTGGGGCGTTGGACGGTTGTCTTACAGTCCTCACAATAGCTGATCCAGCGAACCCTAAAACTGTCGGTTATCTTCTTTCATTGCCGTCCAGGGATGAGAAGGTCCTAAAAAGTCATATTTTAAACATACTAAATATTGATGAAACTAATTAACTAAAGTTTTGACACGAGTGAACATTGATGTTGTTAAGATTTTTAGATAGTTGAGAAACTTATGCATAAAATAGTTACTTGCCTTGAATTATTGTGTTGGAGTTTTTAGTAATTTGTTCTACTATTTTACCGTTTCGTTTAAATAGACGACTGAGGTACAAGTGAAAAGATGTGCCCCGTTCTACTTTTGGACTGCAGCCAAGATGCGTCTCTTGGCGGCTCGTGCACAGGAGAAAGTCAGTTCTGCTGCCAGAGCATCAAAAAACAAAGTCAACGATTTCATGGACAACGGAGGATTTGGTTCGAGTCTCAGTTTCACGGAGTTGACTCAGAAAAACTCTGCGTTTAAGGAACCAGATACCGTTGGAGAGGATGAATACGAGGATAGGTCCGATTCAGATGCGGAAACTTACGTGAATGAAGAAGACGATGATGATGCGAGATCCGCCGGAGATTAAAATCTAAAATAATTTCGCCTAATTAATTACTTTTAGCGAATGTTTAATTCCGTTTCGGTTTTGGTATATTTCCAAAGCAGCTTGAAAACTATTACTTTAAATATTTGTAAAAAATATAGGTTGTAATTTTATGCAATGTTAATACAATAGGTATATAGGAAAATCATTACGAATTTTTATTTTATTGTTACAATATTCCATGTCAAGTGTTAGTCCCAAATGTAATATTTACACAGAATATATCTTGAAATTCTAACTAAAACATATTAATATTATTATAATTATATCAACGTTTTGACGTAATTCCCGCTTTTGTTGTGTGTGGACCTGGAACCATAGCTGAATAATTTCAATTTTATTGTAGCAAATTTAACGATTAAGACTTTGTACATGTTTATTTATTCATAGCACATAAATGTCAATGCGAATTTCAAGATGGTAAAAAGGAGTTATGTATTTCAGGTATTTATTCCCCACGCAAAGTGTATTTTCATTTTTACTTTTCACTTTTGCGCGCGCACCAAATATTCATAAGGAATTTCTAATCGCGTACTTTGCATAATTTAGTTTACGTGAGATTGAGTAGTTAACAACTTGAAGTGGCAAAAAAGCGTGCATAAGAGTTTCTCATTTGGGATGAAACCACTGTGATACGACAGTATTAAACAGCAGTACCCAAAGATTTCTTTACAATACGCGTCTAAATCTGACTCCAAACACTTGTACTAAAACAGAAACAGAATCTGATTTTCGTGAAGGAAAAAAATTGGAAACGAAGTTGGGATTTTGGGATTACAGAAAAGCAAGAAGCTTGGGATAAACGGTGATAATACCATTACTATGTAGTACTGGTACTGCAGTTGAGGGCTGAAGAGGGGCGCGAACATTCAAAGTGACAACTAGTACTTTCTTAAGCTAAAAAACTTTTTAAATTAAATCACAAATTCCCTGGAAACGAAAATAGTAACAACTCTCTAACAAGCAATTAAGTATTCCAAAAGTTATACTCTATAAGCATCAGATCGAAGTTTTTAGTGACAACTACTAATTTGTGAAATTTAAGGTGAAATACGAAATCGTAATATTTCTTAATTCCTGCCTCGTGCTGAAAATTAACACTGAACAAAACCTGGAATACACAATCGCCCTTCCACTCCAATCCTATATCAAAAGTACACGCAATCAGATCCTTTTGCTTAGGTACAAAAATCTCACGCAGTGGAACCAGTAGCAGACAAGTTGTAGGTTTTATTACTCTTAATCACTCAACAAATATTAAATACTAAACGAATAAAGTTGAAATCCATGGATAAAGAAGAATTTAACAAAATAAAACAACTGCTGTTACTCCAAATCGAGACTATGAACAAAATTTATTCTAATCAAAAGAAGAAAATCCAAAATATTATACAAGAAATACGACCAGTTGGAGAAAAAGTCAACATCCAAAAGATAGAAACTAATTCATCGGAATCTACCATGGCGAAGGATATGTTAAAGGTCAACTAATGTGATCCACGTGAAAAAAGGATGGATAATAATCATCATGGCATGGATATAAGTATAGGATCCGACAAAGCTTGCTTAATCCTACATGACACAAATGAACAGGACGGTCCGTCAAATACAGCCATTCATATTATTAAACATACTATGGAAAAAAGCGTCATAAGTAAACCTTGTGCAAAAAAACTAAGAAATATTGACGGTAAACCATCACCTATCCTTATCCAACCTCCCTGTAAGAACGCAGATAGAGAAATTGTAATTAAAAGACACACATCAAAAAGATTAAGGTCTGGAATAAACGAATATCTAACTAAAGACGAAAGGGTATTCAAAAAATAAAAGCTAGTAAAAATCAAAAAGTTAAGAGAGGACGGGAAAACAGTCAAGATAAAATCTTAACTTACTCCACCTGCTACAAAATATTTCCTAATCAACCACAGTAAAATCAAAACAGATAAAAATGGACATCGGAAAAGCGCTTCTATAGAAAAATCATATCTCCAAAAATTTAATAATGCAAAATAGTCAGTTCGAAAAAGGAAAATATAATATTACAAAATAATACTGCATCAGCATTAAAAACTACAGTAACCCTGGAAATTTCCATGAATTCAACAAACCATTACTATAATAGCTTAGAAAACATACTAATTCACCTACGATTATTCCCTCAAAATAAATTAATATTCATAACCTAAAATCAAAACAGAGGAAAGTGGACTTCGGGAAGGCGCTTTTATTGAAGTAAATCCCCAAACATTCAACAAAAGAGCAAAATGTTCAGACCAAAAAAGAAAATAATAATACTACAAAATATTACTGCATCAACATTAAAAACTACAGTAACCCTGGAAATATCCATGGATTCAACAAACCATTACTTCAATAGCTTAGAAAACATACTAATTCACCTACGATTATTCCCTCAAAATAAATTAATATTCATAACCTAAAATCAAAA
>JAQFZE010005686.1:0-10109 GCA_034695245.1 Dicyrtomina saundersi
TCTATTAAATTTGAAAAACTTATCCATATTAGCTATAAACATTAAAAATAAAATAAGGAATATCAGATTGCCCTGAAGAACTCCTTTCGTTACATCAATGTTTTGGTGTATCATTGTTTTGTCCCTACCAGTAGGTTTGCTTTTAAGTAAAGCTGTATAAGAATTCTAATGAGTTATGAGTTAATTAAATTCTTCAGATTTACTACAGACTACTCGTGATTGAATTTTATTAACACAATTATTACTCATGACTGTGTACAAATAACTAAAACATTATATGAGTCATTAAATAAAATACTATCTATAAAATATAAAAGATTACTGACTAGAAGCTCACAAATGCGTATAAAAATATGCGTGAGCTATAGCATAGGCTACTTAAATAATAATATTGCTTGACACTTAGCGTTGACTTTATGCTTTCAACTTAATGTCTTGATTTTTAAAGTGGTGGAACTAATAGGTTTCGCGGGACATTAGAAAGGACCTGGAACAAACGACCAAATTTAGGATTTAGGACCTTTCCGTCTCACGGCGCACAGATTAGGTTGTCAGGGGGTAGCAGTGGATCAATTTATCCTCCAACAGCAACCTGGCTGACTTTAGCGTGAACAGTATTCATTAAAAATTGGCAACACCATCAATAATTTGCATATATAATTATAAAAAAATAATTTCACCAAAATGAGAGGTCGAAGTGAGCTAACGTTTTGTTGAAAGTCAGTAAAACAAAGAACAAAGAGTGAAGCACAAAGAATTGCAAGTAGGCCTACATGCCTTAGCCTGGATTCGAACCCTGAACCCATACTCTTAACCCAGCACCGACATCACTTGTTAGAGATACCATTGTTGAAAGTTTAACTTTTGCAGCCGCAGTTAAGCACATACGTAGCATGTGAGTTTGTTTGAGTTTACAATAAAGCACACTAAACTCATTCAGATAGGAGTTAACACAGTATAAGTAAATTTTCACAGTCCCCAGTTGACAGCCAAAGCGACAACACCATTTCTGACTATTATAAAAATTGGAACTATTTTAGGCAAATAACTGGAGTAAAAGCCAATGGAATACAAAAATATTAACTACTTAACTATATTGTAGAAGGAATTGTACTTCATCCAAATTTAATTTAAGGGATCATTATCTATACGTGATTAGTATTTAAAGTGAATTCAAATATAAAATAATAATAAATTACATTTTGTGAACAAACGAATAATTGCCATAAATATTTCACTCAAGGCTAAATTGTGGAAAGTTAGCTGAGTGCTAGTGACAGGAACAAATAAAAAATTGCCGTTAACTCAATTTGGAAGTAAGTTTTTATAGCTTTTATCGTATAAGGGGTGTTAAAAACTAAATCATTTCAGTTCACCACCTCTGGTCTGGGCGGTGATCCAGAGTGGAGAGGCTGGTTCGTGGTTCCAATCCAGCCTGGGGTACACACATGAAATGAGCCAACTACAAATTCTTCGTTTATTTCCCTCTACGTTCTTTGCTTTTTACAAACGTTAGAAAAACATTGATTGTTTCAACCACCTATGTTAGTGAAATTCTTTTTACCTAGTTATAAATTCATATGTATGCATAATAATATGAATAAGTTCTGGAACTGGAAGTGTATAAACTCTGGCTTTCAGCTGAACAAAACGTGGCGCGTATGCTGCTTATCTGTGCTGGGCTGGTGCTATTGGACTGTATATTCTAGCTTTGGATTTGGATAGTAGGATTAACTATATTCTCAGCGAGATTAACTCGGTGCTTGGTTAAATTTGTCTTTTTTTTCTTCACAACCTTGGATCTTAATAGTATCAGCAAGACCATTTTACCAAATTTGCTTAAGATAATTTATTTATAATTGGCAGATCTCATTTGACGGAATAAAAACAGCAATGAAAACACCAAAATGTACATTGTCTCAGCAATAAATTGGACGAAATCAGCAATCGTTAAAGTTCTTGTGCTGCGTGACACTCATACATTAATTAGACTTGCCTTAGCTAAAACGGATTTTCAGAAGATTATCAAGATGCGATAACAGAATTCTAGGTTTTAGGGCATAAGGAAAGAACCAAACTGTTTTGGTCACCTTTCTAAACCATTTGGACAATAATGCCGTCCTAAAAGCCAAACAACAACTAAAGAACAGAAGCGGTGATCCTATATACATAAATGCCAACTCACCTGTAGAATTAAGTAAGTAGAGGTTTCAGGAAAGGGAAAACAAAAGAAAGCTAGAATCTAAAGACCCATTTATAGACACTACCAACCGACAACAATCATAGGAACTGGGCCGGCTCATACAACGAACTGTAAAAACTGTAAATACAATCTTATACTAGAACATGAACGGGACACATAACTGTACGTATGACAAAGCAAACTGTGTTTTACAACATGACGTGGATATTTTTTGTTTATCTAAAACCTGGACTAATGAAATACTTGAGGACTTTAAAAATATTTTCTATAACTTTAAAGTAACAGTAACCCTAGCCGTGGAAGAGCGAGAAAGGAAAAGTAGTGGAGTGATCATGAACATTCAAAATAACACATTGGAGCAATGCAAAGTTAGATACCTTGATAGATTCAAGATCTTAATTAAATTCACGTTAAAAAGTAAAACATCAATAATCTGCTTCACTTACTTCTCGCCCACCACACAATACGACGAGGAACTGGACCATCTCTTCAACATAACCATGGATGCAAACAACCTTAAGTATATTCTAATGGGCGACTGTAACAGCAGAGTAAGAGCGTTTCAAAATCTAACAAATAACACGCTTCGATTTAACTAAACCCGAAACACCACTGAAGAGGTTGTCAATAAACGAGGAAAAAAGCTGATAGACCTAGTTATAACAAATGAGCTGATTATACTCAACGGCAGAAGCATCTCTAACAGCTGCGGAAAATCTACATTTATTGGACCCAACAGACACAGCTTGATCAACCCATACATCAATAGCAGTAGCGCAATTGAAGAATTCAAGGTCTTTTCTATATTTAAGTGTGTAGAATTAGATCACTTTCCAATTCTCTTAACAGTCAACCAAGACAGACAGAAAACTCTAACACATTTCTACTGAGGCAAGTCACAACATAAGATGGAACCAAGAGAAAGAGCTAGATATTCAAATAAGCATAAGCACCACAAGTAAACACCTAGATTTTGACAACTGCAGCTATTGAGAACTACACGACTTCGTACATAACGCTGCTAAACAATCTAGAATGGCTCCAAAACCGCCTGGCAAAAACAAGATGAACTTTGGTCCAAACTGGTTTGACAAAAAATGTAGTATAGCTAAACAAAAAGCTCTTTCTAGTCTACACAAATATAGGGAAAACAGGCATCAAGACCCTCTCGCCTAAAAAAAACTTGATTGCTACCTTCGAAACAGAACATCATACCACAATCTCTGCCGGGACAAAAATAAAACATTTTACACTAAGCTTCAGGAGAAGATTTACCATAGCAAAGACTCGGCAGACTACTGGAGGGCAGTTAACACTAAGAGATAAGAAGTATAGCTATAAGCCAAATGACATATCAAAACTGGAATGGGACGCACACTTCAGTAAGGTATGAAAGACATGCAAATCTGACAAAGTTAAAGTTGTCGATTAAGTAGAAGAAGAACCTGCTAATGACACTGATGCATTTAACACTAATATAACCATGGCGGAACTCTTTAAAGCCACAAAAAAGCTAGCGAATAATAAATCCCCAGGAGCAGATGGAATACCAAACAAGGTTTGGAAAAAACAAGACGAGACCTCTTATAAATACCTATTGAACCTACTCAACAAAGCTTAAAGTGAACAAATCCCAAAGGAATGGGGAAAAATTATAACTGCTCTTATATACAAGAAAGGCAAAGACAGCTTACCTGGAAATTACAGGCCAATCGCCCTTATTAATACTATAACTAAGTTATACAGCTGCATTATGTCAGACCGACTTAATTCCTTCTGTATTGAAAATAATACTATTTTGCAAAACCAAGCTGCCTATCAAAAAGAAACAGGATGCACTGATCACATTTTTGCCATATATGCTTGCATACTTAAGCAACTCAATTAGCCAGCGCTTCAAAAAAAGGAAAACGTTTTGCCCTCTTTGTAGACCTCAGCCAAGCATTTGATTTAATCAAAAAAAAACAAACAGACTGTGGATAAGACTAAAAAAGCCGGCCTCAGTGACCCTTTCGTTGATAAACCGCTGCAACAAATGGTACACAGATATGATTAACGTTATAAATGGAGTGCTGCAAGGGGAAACTTTGTCTCCAACTCTGTTTACCAACATCATTGACAAGATCACAGAGATTCTCCGTTGCAGCATCATCCAAGAAATACAGATGTTTACTAACGAATTGCTCATTCTGCTATATGCAGACGACATTATCCTCCTTGCCTCTAATAAATTGGATTTACAAAGACCGATCAATACCCTTAGCTACTTTTTAAAAAAATATAATCTAATTGTCAACTGAGCTAAGACCAGAGGTATGATCTTCATGAAGGGAAATAAGATACGTAACTCAATAAAATTCTACTGGGACAACAAAGCACTAGAAAAAGTAAACAGGTATGTATACTCAGGTGTTCCCTTTCCCTAAAGCGGGATATTTAATCAAGCTAAAAAAAACTTCTTTGACAAGGCTAAAACAGCCCAATCAAAGCTTTTTGAACTCTTTGATCGTGCAAAAATAAAAAAAAGATATACACCTCAAACTCGTGCAGTCACTAGTCAGCTCGGTGCTTATGTACGCAGCACCAGTGTGGGAACTGCGCTACTGCGAAGAGTTTGAGACATTCCAGACTGTATTTCTCCGACGGCTCATAAACACTACCAATTTAACTCCTGAATTTTTTCTCCGCCTAGAAACAGGGGCCAAAAACATCAGGTTAATACTATATAAAACACTACTTAGATTCCCAGAAAGGACGCTCAACTCTGAAGAGAACGATATTACCAAAAGCTGCTACCTAGAAATGATGAACTCTAAATCCGCAGACAATCAATATAATTGGATGCTTTGAACCAAAAAGATTTTTGCGGATGCACAACTAGAGCAAACTGTTTAAAACCTGAACTCTGAATACCTTAAAAAGAACAGAAAGGAAATTGTTGAAAAACATTGACTGAACTGTATCAACAAAGAAGTTCTAAGAATGCAGAGCTGTAGCACAATGACACCCTATGCCAATATAAAAACCCATGCACTAAAATCAGAGTACTATAAGATGAACATGGAATGGAACCTGACAAAATTTATACTATATCTCAGAACTGGATTTCCTAAAATTGTATTAATGTGAAACAGCGGTGGAAGACCTTTTTCATATAATGCTTGACTGCTCGAATTATAAACCTGCCCGGACGAAATTTCTTAAAACACTAGCCACTAGCAAAGCAACAAGAGAGAACCTTATTTAGACAATCTTCAACCGCTACCCGGATGCAAAAGGATCTGAACAACTCTTTAATTTCTGAGACGAGGCTTTTAAAATCCGAAACTTCTACCTCAGTTGTATTGAAAAAATGTAACTTGTTTTTCCCTACCCACAACTCTACTACGACACTTAATTTAACTAAAATATTTAAGTTAGAGACTATAATATCATCATTCTTTCATTTATTCATTTATTTCTTATGTATTTATAGAAATAAAACGTAGGCAATGTAAACCTAAAGTATAGTGTCATATAATCATATTTACATGACTGAATTCTAAGAATTGCAGCTTTTAAAAACTTGTTAAAGAACAACTCAGCAAGATACGAACACAAAACATCTTACCGACAATTTATTATTAACAAGTAGTAAGGCCCAGGTCGCCAGCGACCTGATAAACATTTTAATCCTTATTAACTGGTGGTGGGGGCGGTGAAACTCTGTTTCTGTAAAACGATTAAGTGGGCGGAAGTAGTAGTAATACAAAATACTTAACTTCAAAATCAGTGTTGTTGACTGTGGTAATATCTCATACAAAAGGTTACGCAATAATATTAAAATAACAGTTTAAAGTTAGAAAAACCATATTTATTTATTAAAGTTGACAAAAAATAATATTTTGTTTTTGATTTTTGATATTCAGTATTATTATTATTTTTATAATATAGAAGATTTTAACTGAATAAAGTGAATCACAATACCTACGCCATAGCAATAGTGACAACTCTTTACATACAATTTGACAAGAATTCTGACGTATTATTATTATTCATTGCTAAAATAGGTTATTGATTCTCAAAAACAAAAATTTGAAGATAAAATAGATGTTTGTAGATTTTCTAATTATTGAAAAACATAATTTTTAATCTTTTTAATTTTTATAACGTAATAATTTTATTTTTATTTCAAATTACTTTTAAATATTTTTGCGCTTACTGGTTTGAGTAGTGCAGTGCTTTACTATAGTCAACTATAGAATGTAAATTATTTTTAATTTTTACAACTTCCGTCCACTACAGCTCACTCTGACCCTACAGGCAATCGCCATTGGCCATTTCTTTACCTTGTCTTAGCCAATCAAAATCAACGCAGAGTCGGCCCTACCCAATCAGCGGTAACTTGACGGGACACTACTGCCGACATTCAAGGTGAACATCGACCAACATTAGTTAGTTTATTATAGAGAGATCACCAAGGATCTTTCAATCACTTTTATAAATACTTACTTTGTAAAAACTTAACAATGCTGTATGGGCTGAAGCTAAATCGACACGATGAATACATAAATAATATTATTAATTATAAAGGTTTAAAAATGATTGCTATTGTATAACTAAGTCAAAGCTTTGGCCTGGAATGCCATTTGGACCGTATACTGTCAGTGGATATAACACATAAACTTTTTAGTGGTAGGGGTACGCTAGTCTATTTGAATAATAATTTAAAGTTTGAGGAACTTAAAATAGACATTCCGAATATTAAACGTGAACTAGAATTAACAACGCTCAAAGTAACTAAACAATTTTCTCTGCCAATCTTTATTACTATTGTCTACAAACCGCCTTATGTTCTATTCGTGGAATTTAAAGCCAGCCTTGAAGCATATATATTTAAATTCAAATCCATGACTTTAGAACATTTTATACTTTAGGACTTTAATGTTAATGTGAGTTTGACCAATGCAATTAGTACCGATGGACAGGAGCTGCTAGATCTAGCTTTCAGTCATGGTTTTACTCCGCTCATCAATACTAATACGAGCAGTACTAATAAAAATAGCTCATTGATCATATCTATGTTAAGAGTAGAAACAAAATAGCTTACTCAGGTGTTTTAGCTTTTGGTTCTTCAAAGCATGACATTATATTTGTAAAACATAAAAATTTAAATTTTGTATCCATAAAAAAGATCTGTACTCGTAACTACAAGTATGTTGATTACAAATTAGTTTGTGCTGACCTAAATAAAATTCTATGAGCTGTGCTTACTTTTCTTAACAATTCAGATGACATAATAAGGTCATTTAAATTGAATGTGAACACAGTCGTCAATAAGTATGCTCCTGCCGTGAAGAGGTCTGTTAGAAAAAAAAATTCAGGTTAGCTAAATGGTGACTTGAAAAACTAACTCAACGTCGTGATCATGTCAAAGCTCTGAGTAGAAATCGTGAAGACCCTCAGCTATGGAATGAGTATAAATATCTGAGAAATTCCATTAATTATCAAATAAAGCATAGCAAGCAGTCCTTTTATAGAACTAGGTTTACTAAATGTCCTACCTTATCCACCATATGGAAACCCTATAACTATCTGTCAGGCAAAAATGAACCATTCAAGAAAATCAATGAGCTACATGGTAGTAATAATACAGTTTTTACCACACAATCAGACATATGCAATGAACTATCAAAAGCTTTTGTGGTTTAAGCATACCACGTGGATAGCCTTTCGGATTTTTATATTAGTATGAATAACAAACTAGATGAGACAGTACCCTGTACTAAAGACAAAGTAATTAGTTCGTTTCAAAAACTTAAGTACAAAGACTCAAGATCTTCAGATGATTTGCCTGACTTGATCATGTGTAACTGTTTAAATGCAGCTCCGTTGGCATTAGTATTCACACAATTTCTAATATCATCGGTTTTTTCATTAGCATTTAATCAAGCTACAATACTACTAATGTATAAAGGGCAGTAAATATGATCCTAACTCATAGAGACCTATATCAAAGCTTCTGCTTGAATGTTAATTATTTAAAAAGATTATTTATAAACGACTTATATATAACATGCTGACGAAGGGCCTATTTGACAAAAATCAGTACGGGTTCAGGCCTAGTAGAAACTTTCTGATGGCGGTAATTGCAATCACGTTTAACATATTTAGATTTATTGATGCATAAAGTGGTCAATGCATAGCCGTATCAATGGACCTTCGCAAAGCTTTTGATTTAGTGACACACAGTATTGCTTCGTAGACTTAAGGACAAACTGGGTTTAGATAATAACACTATAAAGTTATTAACTAATTACTGACAAGATCGTAAATTTTGTATACAGAATGGCTTATTTGTATCAGATAATTATAATCTAAATATTGGTGTTCCACAAGGTAGTATTTTAGGTTCATTGCTGTTTATACTGTATATCAATGATATCTCTAATGAAATTGATGCTATTAATAGCTATGCGTTAAATGCAGTCCATCTTGTAATGTATTTTACTGATACTAGCATATTGGTTTTACGAAACAAAATGCAAATAGCGTTAAATAAAATTAATGGTTGGGTTAATTTGAATAAGTTAAGAATAAATGTTAGTGAAACTAAATGGATTATTCTTTACAAAGCTTAGGATCATGTACATTTTGATAATATGAACCTGTATTGTGATAGCAATGTTGTTAACAAAGTCAATATTTTTAGATATTTAGGTGTAAATATTGATTCTAATCTATCTTTTAAGCAGCACTATGCAATTGTAAGATCTAGAGTATACGTAGCTATACATGTCATACTACGTCTTAAATAGTACCAAACGTTTAAAGTTTCGTGTATTATGTTAAATGCTTATGTTTTATCCATTATTGACCATTGCTTGCCTATTTTAGCTGTACATTCAGCCACAAAACTTTATAAATTACAAAGTAGAGTCAATAAATTTGTTGTTTCAGTAAGTAAAACACAATTATGGTTGAAAACTAAGGCTAAGAATAAACTTAAAGTTCTGAAATCAGCTGTATTAGAAGAAACATATATTTTATTAGTGGCAGAAAGAGTTAAACATTCGATGCTATTGTTTACTTTTTAATTTTAGAAATAAGAATCAAATTTAGACTTATTATCTGAGCTTATAGTTGTTAAGGATGAAGTACAAGCGACTTAAGTGGCAAATGGTATTGTATTAGATTGTAGTATACTCAGGCCTACTTCAACATACAAGAGATCTTTTCAGTATAGGCTAGTACATGCTTGGAATGAGCTCTTACTAGAACTGCGTGGTACTGATATGTCAGTTAGTAATTTAATATTAGGTTAAGTAATTACTATGTTAGCAATAGAATCAAAAACTCATTTGTTTATGTACCCCTATAACTAGTACCAAAAAATATATTTGACTATTTAACAATTACGTTTGTATGTACAATATTGACCTGTTTATAATTTTTGATTCTGAATAAATATGTTGATTTTGTGTCGATCGATTAATTTCAATCACTATGTAATGTGCAATAAATAATTATACACTTAAATAAAGCTTACAAACAAACAAAATAGTAATAGAAAGTAGTAGCAGTCTACTACATGCAAATTACCTTACCCCATTCGCCTATCGTGGTTGCCTTATTGCTGGAGCACTGAGTTAGTTGAGCACTAGGTTTCACTTATCACTGCACTGACCTAAACTGGCTTTGAAATATTGTTTCCTCAAAAATGGAGTTACAGAAATATGAAATATTTACTAGCTTACAATTAGTTAAAAATTAAAGACACTCACACTGAAGTTCTTGTTTTTTACACACTTAGTGAAATTTTCATCACAAAGTGCGAACTATAACCATCTGAAATATTTCACTTCATCGGACTATTTCCAAGACGCAACTGTCTCAGTCAACTGTATTGTATTTTATTGCATTGTAT
>JAQFZE010005687.1:0-10109 GCA_034695245.1 Dicyrtomina saundersi
AAACACTCTTAGATCACAATCTTCTCACTTTGAGTACTCTTTCCACTTTCTTGAAATTTCAAGTAGCTCAAAAAAAAAGAAAACAAGATTTCCATAAATTTCATAATTTCAAATTTTAAAATGCATTCCACAAAAGTTCTTTTGATTTTGGGTGTCATTGCTGCATTTGCCTATGTGGCTGCATCAGCTGCACTTGGCGCCAAGGACAAAACCAACTACAGATTGGTAAATTATTAAATTCCAATCATTCCATTCACAACATTATATTACGCCACATTGTCAGTTTTTAAAAGAAAAACATAAATTAAGCATTAATAATAACAAGTATAAAATTAAATATTAATTAATTTAGTAATGAATAAAATAAAATTTTCATTTAAATGGATTTGGCGTTACATAATTGTCTGTGTTTAGTGCTGTTGTTTCACAGCAAATTCCCAGTTCAAAGTATTTTTTGCATGTTAAGCTGTCAATACTTTAATTAATATTTTTTCATACTACAACATTACGCTGTTAAAAGAATTCAGGGTCATAACATGAGCAAGATGCAATTTTCTACACTATCTGGTTTCTGGTCACCCTCATCAGGTTTAGATAGACGAGGGAAATTAATTGATCTGAGTTCTACATGATCTGCCATTGTAAAAATGAATTGTTAGCAAAGTAAATTACTGTTGTGCATCTGCTGTTTTGCTAAATTGCGCAAAAAATGAGAAAAACTTATTCTACATTAAATATTCGTTTTATTGTGAAAAAAACATTATGGCTTTTTTATTTTCATTAAAGTAGTAGAAAGAAATTGAACCTTCATGAATTATTTTTTAAGTATTTGTATGCGTTTCATTTCTATATTTATGCACAGTATATTAATACCTATCTACTGTCTCTACTAATCGTAAGACAATTTAACCCACGTGTCTTCAGTATTATGAGCCTATATTTGCGTATTGATTAAACAAGGAATTAAAATGTAACGTACATATGTCAATCCAAACCCATAACTTCCAGCGTCGGGGTTAACAACACGTTGGTTTTATTTCAGCATCTGTTTTAAGGCTCGCGCCACGATGACATTACCATTGTTCTAAATAACTTCTTCCGGGTCTTGAAATTATTAATTATTTTGTGGTGTAACTAAAATATTGTGACAGCTTATCCCTTTATTTTATGGCAGTATAAGACTTCAACTTTATTTAATGCGATAATGGCAAGCAAACCCGAGTATACAAGATAAAAAATGAAAACAAATAGACTCAAAACTTCCTCACTTTCCACACTCATTTCGCATCTTGAAATTTCACACTGCTACTGAAGAAATTCAAATTCCGTCAATTTCTATTTCAAATATTAAAAATTAATTTATAGAAAGTTCTTTTATTTTAATCATCATCATTGCTGACTTTGCCTGTGTAGTATTATCTGCTGGACTTGGCGTCAACGATACAAACACCTATAATAAGGGTAAATTAAATTCTTAAAAACATACCATTTCAAAAATAGGGTACAGTAGAATTTCTTTTCAAAATTTCTTTACAGTACGGTTTTCCTTGTATACAATAATCATCATAAGAGTGGAACACCTCAACCAAAACGATCAGTAAAGTTCTCTCAATTAACGCCATCCTTGGTCACGAGCATGAATCAAGCTAGTACAGACACTGAAACAACGAGACTGAATCCCTAGGACATATTCTGGGCAAATGCACTAGTGGCAAGCTATTAAGAAACAACAAGCACCATATACTGTCCGATAAATTATACCGTTTTACTTCTCCCAAATTAAATGGGGAGAAGCATGCCTATCATCCGGCGATGCAAATGTGGCAAATTAAGAAACATTTTTGGAATTAACTGGGGATTTGGCTAAGCGGTGGTGGCATACTTTTCTTTAGAACTTTTTTAGTAAAAAAATTAAATGAGAGAGAACCACAGATATAGAATAACAAAGAGCCCCTACTGTAGGTAGCCGATGTAAATCACGGAAAAAGGTGAAGTGTCCCTCGTCTAGAGGGACATAAAGTGTCTTCTGTTTTTACTAATTAATTTCATCCAAAACCACGTGACCCCTTGGGATCAGTTTTAAAGTTTAGGTGCACACGCATTAATTGATTGCAATCTAAAAATAATTTTCTCGTCGGGCTTATCTACGGTGCTCATCAAAAATAATGATAATAAAAGTGTACTCGTAATCATCACCATTTATGGCTGGAACAATGTGTCAGTTGGTCAGGCATTTCCAAGGAGCCTCGACATTTCCTTTCGCTTTATAATTCCGAAGCTTAATATATATTAAAGATTTTCCGTAGTTTTAGCATGATCATTCGTAGTAATGATACAAATACTGATAATCAGTGTATTATTTGTATTTCCTTTGACACAATAATTATTTACGATAAATAATGTTTCTTGCCATAATGTCATAATTACCATTACCTTACCTTTTTCTTGTCTTTATTATGTAAAAATAAAAGTACATATCTATTTAGTTTCATGTCTCTGCGCAGTTTTGTCTGCACATTTTTGGCCATTTTACCAGTGCCATTTTAATTTCATTGCCTTTGTATGATTTATTTGTCAGCCTTATTGTGACTCCCATTCAAATTTGTCACTTATTACATGAGACTCATAAAAATTCATATTGGTCTGGCCAAAGGCTGAAGTTTTTATTTTGTCCAATAATTCAGGTTACGCAAACACTATAACGTACATTTTGATTTCAATTCAAGTCTAAAAATCATAATTTAGTAATACAATAATTAAAACCGTGTAATAAATCATTCTGCAAATCCAAACACTACTACATTCCGACTAAGCACACTTACTAAGCTTCATCATTAGCTGGCGCATCGGCTATGTAGCTGAAGGATGCGTTAGACAGATGTTTTTTATTTATACTCATGAGAAGATTCCGTGTGCTTTTCTTTCTATTGATAAGCTCATTGAAACTCCCCATCCGAGCTTCAATACTTGCTTGAATTTGAGCATCTTCGGAAACGGATCGACGGGAGACGAACCTCGCTGGGCCGCCAAAGACAGATTTTCTCCCAACAATATTTACACTCCTGGTCTGAGGGAGAAGGGGACGTCCGAGGAAAGCGGAAGTAGCATTAATTAATTTTTTCATTAATTGAAATTCCGCTCCAAATTTGATTCTTTGCTTGAGATCATCTGAAGGTCTCCTGTCAGTCACCCAAAGAGGTTCCAGCTTTGCCTCTCGCTCCGTAAATTGAGTCACAAGCCGGTATTGAGAGGAATTGCGATGTACGGTGATGGGAGTCTTCTTACAAGAATGAGTCAAATTAGCTCTGTCCGTGTCTTTTGAAAAATCGAAATTGCATGCACTAGATAGTTTGCAGGAGAGAGCACGCCAGCGTTGTTTTTTAATACTACCACCACGTGACTTTCCCTTTTCATTGACGTCACTGAGTTCTAGATTTGAAATTTGAGCCTTGTTATTATTATTAGTAATGTTAATGTTTGGTATTTTTTTATCATCGTAGTCTTTGAAAACGTCGTAGATATCCTTGGGTTTGAAAGTGGGTACAGTGACTTTGTGCATTTGTTTCCGAATTTCTTTAAATTGAGCAACGGGAGCAATTCCTTCATGATCCGTATCTTCAAAAGTACTTCGACGACAATGACCCGCTACGCGACCCCACAGATGTGTCCCAGCTGCTATGGCTGTAAAGCACCATGTGAGATCCAGGATTTCCGTGGGTTGTGTTATATTATGTGATTTTAAATTCCCTGGTTTTTTAGGTGGTGCATTCGGACTCGAACTCAGCCCTTGACTTTGTTGTGTGCTATCTGTCGAGGCTTGTAAATTTTTTTTGTTTCTTAAGATTGTTTTGGGTTTTTTATTTTTTGAAAAGCTATTGCCAGTGCCAGTGCCAGTGTCGGGATTACTGGCTGATTCAACAGTTTCAAGAAAATTGTTGTACACATTGTAGAAGGCTTGCTCCGCCTCAACTGAGTGACCCTCTTGAAGAAGAATGAGACCACTACGCTTCACAGCGTCTGCTTCCATGTCCCTCAATTGCTGTGTCCGAGCTATTTCCATCTGCTTTTCTAGCCATATCAGTGCTTCGATTGGAAATTGGCGGCTGGATGGAGAACCATTCATATGTTTAAATTTTAAAAAATAGGTAATATTCAAAAATAGAGTTTGTTTGCAAATTCCAGTTAATATGCCGCCATATATGTCCCTGCTTAAACAATTCAATCAATATGCAGGGCCGGATGCCGGATAATGCGACCAGCACCAGCGCAGGCAGCCCCCTGAGCCCCCGCTGCTTGAATATTCAAAAAACATGTAAATGGAACATTTTTCACTTTTTAAAAGTATGTAAAGAGAATATTTTGACTTTTCAAAAACATGCGAAATAAAACTTTTTGTGCATTTCAAAAACATGGAAATAAAACATTTAGCACTTTTCTCAAAACAGGTAAATTGAATATTCTGCACTTTTCTAAATCAAGTAAAAAGAAAATTTGAAACTTTTCTGAAACATGTAAATACAACATTTTGCTTTACCAAATAAAACCATGAATAAAATCAAAATAGCAGTTTTTGTATGGAAGCAAATTGCTGCCTTAAAGCAATTCCTTCGTCCGGCCCTGTCAATATGG
The DNA here is from genome assembly GCA_034695245.1 of Dicyrtomina saundersi. Classification (NCBI taxonomy): domain Eukaryota; kingdom Metazoa; phylum Arthropoda; class Collembola; order Symphypleona; family Dicyrtomidae; genus Dicyrtomina; species Dicyrtomina saundersi. The sequence continues at coordinate 4,630 of JAQFZE010005687.1, forward strand.
TATGGTAACAAACCAAAAGACCAAAAACCTACGTACCGGAGGAACTGAAGACTGAAAATTACTGTATAAATTCTAATAGGTTTTAATTCACCAGGCTACTACGTTCTATAATACTCACCCTTGAAGGCAAAATGATATATTTCCGCATGCAATAGCTTGGGATTCAAAATCGTGGAAAAATTCTGCATTATGAAGGAGTTGTTGGAAGCATGTCATAGCTTCAGTATTGTCTCCACGATCTCTTAACAGAATCCCATAGCGTAGTAGTCCGGACAGAATTGCTGTTTGATTTTTGCATTCCTCAGCCAGTCTACGGTGGCAGCGGAAAAATGTTAATATTTTGTTTAGTTACTGAAGATTATGAAACTATATTGTGTAAAAATTTAAAAATAGCGTTACGTGTGGTACGTGCTCACACTAAAGCTTCCGCAGCCAATTTCAAAGAGATGTCAACATCCTCATTAGTGAGACTGGGATGAGTTTCCATTGTCTTGGTGATCATATCCATTAAAATATCGAAATAAATGAGTGTGGCCACATTGAACATTGTCTGAGTTCGACAATTGACCTTTACAGAGTCCTCACGTATCCCATAAATAGCACATGGTTTTCGAATTCTGATTTCCATAAGATTGCCACAGTTGAATATCCATGGTTTTTCCTTGCTCAACATCCTGGCTTCTTCTAAATGGTCTATTAGAGCTTCAACTAGCTCTCCTAAATTGATAAGTATTTTACTGTAGATTTTTAGCCATAGGTCTGAGAGATATATTATTTACGCTTTAATTGTTTTACTTAGGTACATGCATTTACTACTTTACATGGGTTAAGCTATTGACCGTTTAGCAATTGGAAGTGAAACTATATATGCATAATAAATTAATAATTAATTCGTTCGTTTTTTCCATACTTGAATGTGTATTATTTTCAAAATTCTTCTGCCCAATATAGGCGAGCAAGCAGTGTGCTTTAGCTTGAAATTGTTTAACCTCTAGACTGTTGTTGCTAAATTGAGCGACAGACAAGGATGTGAGAAGGAAATGTTTGGCTAGCCAGTAATCTTTGGAGAGCATTAAATCTTGTCCCAAGATAAAACGTGAGTTGGCAGATAAAAAGAATTTTTCTATATGCAAAAACAAAGATGACAGTGAAAACATCCATTATTGTTTATGTGGTTGCCAAATTAAAAAGTTTAAAGGCACGATGCCTTAAAATGTGGAAAAACGCCAAAGTGTGAACGATAACAATTTTTATAAAAAGTTTTAGCTATACGACACACCATACACACACGTGTTTGTTCACATTTAAGCATAGCGCCGTACACACTGTAAAACACATTTGAATTTTAAATTGGAACAGTCCGAGCAGTTATTATAAATTCACTTAAAGTATGTATAATAAATATTGCTTTTATTACAATTTAAAGATTATTAAATGAAATCGTCTGTGAAGAACCAAAATGACCCATATCCATTTGTAGCTAAAAACAATAATCCACTATCTTCAAAAATTTTGAGACATGTCTTGAAAGAATTTAAATGGAATATTTTGCATTTTTTAAAAGTATGTAAATAAAATTTTTTACAATTTTCAAAAACCTGGAAACAGAACATTTTACACTTTTCAAAAACATGCAAATGGAACATTTTACACTTTTCAAAAACATGTACTAAATAGAATATTTTGCAATTTTCAAAAGTATGTAAATAAAACATTTTACAATTTTCAAAAATATGTAAAAATAGAACATTTTTTTATGCTTCTCAAAAACGTGTAAATACAACGCATATTACACTTTTCAAAAATTCTTAATAATTAACATTTTACGCATGTTTCTCATTTTGTTTTTATGACATAGCTCATTTTGATTCTAGCTAAAATTGGATATATGGGCCATTTTGGTTCTTTGCAGACGAAATGCATATTATACTTTCTCTTTCCTGATCTGCACAGTCTCTCAGTGTTTGTGCAATTTGTCCAAGTAAATTCGTATTTTTGATGATAACAGCCCGCGGCCGCCCACAACTCATGACTTCAGTTTCTTCCATTTCTTTTAAATTCAAAATTTCCTCCACTACCAGATGATAGCCGCCTGCTAGTAACTGTTGAAATAACGCTTGGTGGGGCTTGCGGTATCTGGAGAGCAAGACAATCAGATTGGAATCGGTGAGTTAATTAATTATTCTAACAAATAAGCATTTTTTCAGCAACAAAGCATACCACCGGACCGGACCGGGAACGGTTTGCCATATCTTATGTTTGAGCTCAATACTTTTTAATCATAAACCAGACCCGACGACAACTGACTGTTCCAGTACTTTTTACCATTAAATTGTAAATCTAATTTGCAGCTCAATTTATAATTCTATTTTGTGGTCGTTTATAAATTAACGTGCTTACTTGATAATGTCGGGTACATCTAAAATTGGTAATCTCAATGCACACTTTTCCTTGATTTTCTCAAATTCTGTCTGAGAAGCATTATTTAGTCTGAGGACGGGAGCTCGGGGAATTCCTGGGACATTATGGCGGGAATAATCGAATTTAGGCATTTTTGATTTCTTTGTTAATTTGTCTGTGGTGAAAATGGTGTAAAGGAGAATCCAGGTTGATTAATAGATGGATCTGATTTTGTTTTTTTTATTACAGATATTGCTTCTTAGTTTATGAGATGCAGTTAGTTTGCCAGAAACCTTAGACTGAATTATTGGAATATTTATGGATTTTTGGTTTTACTATAATATAGCGGAAGCCATAAGCTTATCTACTTCCAATTCTAATTGAGTTTAGATTATATGATACTTTATTGAGCTTGAGTATTGTTGAATTAAGGGTTTCGTTTAGTATTGTGAACTATATCCCGTTTATTTTGAATTGTTTATAGCTGACGTTTCTTTAGAATCTAAATTACAGGGTATAGTGTAAAAATAGCACAGATTGATTGCAGGTGATAAGATGAACTTGATTGTTGTTCTTTGTTAACTTTATGAACACATTGCATGTATTATTTCTTGTAGTTTAATTGTTTTCGTTATTACAGACATTTGTTATTGAAAAGCATCAAGACAGGATGTATTCATTGGAATCTGATTTAACATTATTTGACTTTGGGGGGAATTGTGAAGAAATTATTGAATATTATTTAACCCTGGCATGTGAAAATGTGAAATATGACTGAGCTGACTCGTTGGAATCTGGATTGGAATTTAAATTTGTTGATAATGAAGAAAATAAATAATATGGCTATATTATGGCTATAATACAGGACAAAAATTTGGAACTAAAAATTAAAATTACAAAGGTGATAATTTTTTCATAATGTTCATGCATCAACATTAATAATAAAATTTTAATTTTAGTAAAGTTAATTTTTAAAACAAAAAATAATTCATAATATTATGATTCTATGTAATTTCATAAATACAAAAGTTGCACAATACACAGGTTACTATTATTGTCCAATGTCCAATAGTGACCACTAAAATAATAAAATTGAATTATGCTAAATTATGTATACCTATAACGTTTTTATATTTTGGATGTCTTATAGGCAGTATGTCAGTACATTATATCGTCTGTGAAGAACCAAAACGACCCATTTCAACTTTTAGCTAAAACAATATCCACTATCTACAAAAATATTCAAATATGTCTTGAAAGCATTTAAATAGAACATTTTGCACATTTCCAAAATATGTAAATAGAACATTCTGGAATTTTTAAAAACATAATATAAATAGAACATTTTACACTTTTAAAAAATTCCTAATTAACATTTTATACATTTTTCTCATTTTATTTTTATGACATAGCTCGATTTGATTGTAGCTTAAATTGGAAATGGGTCATTTTGGTTCTTCACAGACGATATATTGTATTGTGTAAATTCATGCAATTAGCTAATGGTGTTCTGAAGCAGTAGCTAAACAAAGCATGTCGATAAGACCGCTGTGACAATACATTTTATATTTTCGTAACCCTATCACATTATATACCGTGTTTAATATAGCAGTAATTAATGCACAATTATTACAACAATTATTTCCTATAATAATTATTGCATAATTAAATCGTAATATATTAATACCTTAAGTATAAGCCGCTGACGATATCATTATAAGGTACTTTCGTACATGCTTTAGTACAAAAATTATCAATAAATTAAGTTTAAATTTAGGTTAATTTGTATTAATTTTTTCCATTAGGCATCATACTTGTATAGACATAGGAACTTACAGAGATTGCTTAAAAACACCACAATAATTTATATTTATTTCATATAAATTATATAACTAGGCAATTAAAGATTTAATTTAGTCTCTTATCTGCATAATTAACTTTTATTTTGAAACTATAAGCTAAATAATGATATAATGCCATTTTATTTTGTACTACACATCAGTCATCAGTCGTGTGTCCAAATTCTACATTAAAGTTTATTAATTAAATTTCTTCAATTTTTCATAAAATTTGGTTAACAACCAAGTCAACAATGTTGTCTCAATCTGAAAATCAATGTAATTTCATCACACTTAACTTCCTCTCTAAATTTGGCTGGATTCCATTTAACTTCAATTCAAAAACTGGAAAAATTAGCAGGCAAACGTCAACCTTAAAATTTATCGTGTGGTATTGTTACTTTGCTCTGTACCTTACCTGCTTCGTATATTCATTATTCAGATTTGCTCAGCTGACACTCTCATCATTGACAAATTTTAATTTCAATCATTTTTCCGTTCATTTCACCTGGATTCTCTGCTACCCAGTTGTCATTTACTGTGCAAGAAATTGCCAAGTCCAAAATGACATTTGTGTCAAGGTTTGGAATGAGTTGAGTGCACATCGTGGAAACCATGCGAATAGTCAGGCTAATGATGGGGCTGCTTGTGCTGTTGGGGTGGGGGTAGAAATCAGAAGGGGATTATTGGGCCGCTTGGGACACTTTGTTGCCAAACTGATGGGTCAAAAATCCCGACAGGAATTGCTTCTTATTTTCCTGCCCCAGATTATGTACGGAAGTCTTTTTGTTGTAATGGTAATAACCTTAAGCGATACGACAAGACCACAACTTCTGTACCACATTGTCTATGATGCTGCTGGCGGCAATCATTCAGGCACGGGCTGGGTGACATACGGAATCTTTAGTATTTTGCAGTGTTCAGTGAGCATGTTTGGGATGACAGCTTTATATTTCACCTACTACTTTCACTTGTCCTTTTTTGAAGCCTGCATTTCCAAGTTGACCGCAGCGCGTGTGGAGTTAACGTAAGCGAGATTTTATACTTAAAAACATATATCGTCTGTGAAGAAACAAAATGACCTATATCCATTTTAAGCTAGAATCAAAATGAGCTATGTCATAAAAAAACATGCGTAAAATGTTAATTAAGTGTTTTTGAAAAGTGTAAAATAAATGTTCTATTTACATGTTTTTGAAAAGTGTAAAATGTTCTATTTGTATGTTTTTGAAAAGTGTAAAA
>JAQFZE010005688.1:0-10108 GCA_034695245.1 Dicyrtomina saundersi
TACTCAGTCTAACAGGATACACTGCAAATCACTAACCATAATCCTGTTGACCGAGGTTAACAGGATTCACTGTGGATTTCGGAGTAACAAGAAAGTAGTTACAAATTAAAAGTAAAGTAGTCAATTAACTCCTATTTTTCTAAGCGTGTACAAGGCAGCCGGAAGTTAATAGTGACCAAGGAGTTATTTGAAGCTTTACGGTACATATGTATATTTTGCATATCTATTGTATGCTTGTACATTTTATTTTGTCCGTTTTTGTTCCCGTTAATTTCAATGCGTTTTGACATGGATTCATTCAACCCTTTATTATAGAGAAATGATCAGTCCGAGCAATGCAGAAATAATACAGACCCGCCCAGTAGCATAAGTGGGCGCTTAAATACTTTTTGAAAAAAATCAGCTCGAAACTGTGACCTGTTGTGCACGGCCCGGCCAACAGACGGACGAACTGACAGACGAACTGACAGACGGACGGACATGACCATTTTATAAGATGCTTTTAAGATCAGCATCTAATAATAAGCTCAGCTGCGCTGCGCATCTAAAAAAATAAAATAAATCAAAGGCTCTTGAGCTGGAGCACCTTGTACGTAAGTAGAGGTTGTTGAAATTCTGAGCGCCACCATTCGAATTTCAGATTGAAAGGCAATTTTCCTCTAAATTCCTTCGTCCTTCTGTCCTTCTACCAAGGTCCCAAGTTCAAGTGCTTCCTACTCCTGCTCCTAAAATGGAAATTGCTACTTAAACAATTTAAATAAATAAAAATAAATTCTTCTCATATTATTGGTAAATTGTAATTTAGTAAACTACTCTTAAATTTTTAATTTTAGTAATGTTACTGTATGTTCTGGCATGCTTAATATTACGACTTTATTTACTACTGTAAAATTTATTATCACGTGGGAGTGCTAAATGGTGATATTTTCTTCCTCATTCTTAAGGCAGGGGACTGTTAAGGCAGGTGCCGTAGTCAGGAGTAGGAGTAACTACCTACGTAAGTAACAACCCAATGAAAATTTTAAAACACAAATGATGGAAACTGAATTCCTGGAAGTACGTGCTGGAGATACAACAGAATTAACAAAGCATGCCACGTGAGTACATAATACAGTTAACAACTAACTAGGGAACGTTTTTTCATGTAACACTATAGGATTTCAAAAAACACTCATTCTAAAAATTCAGGGTATTTTTTAAATACAGACTAAAAAAAGCATTTCCATTTTTCAAAACAGTAAGGACGTCACCATTAAACAAGAGTTTAAAAACGAAGCGCAAACCGACAACGACAACCTCGTACATCCATTTGACGGCAATAAATTCAGAGCAACAATTAAATTAGAAAAAAACATTCCAGTGGACGGAAATCTTGGAGAAAATGTTGTTAAAAGTGAATTAGTTGAATTCCACGACAATTATGTCACAGCAGAGATTTCAGATCCAAACGATTTAGAAACCAAGTTGTTCGAAAAAATACCAAATAATACCGAAACAGAAATCCTCGGGTACAATAATTTTGACAGCAATGACGATGATGATGATTCGACCTCTGACCCTGAACGTGACCCCTTCGCAGGCATTGACTGCGACTCAAGCTTTTCCAAAACAGCCGACGATGAAGAGGATTCAAAACGTAGCCAGTGTCAAGAATGTCTTATGTCATTTCCCAAACTCTACCTGTTAATGAAGCATATGAAATCACACAGAAAGGAGCGAGTATTTAAGTGTCCCATGCCAAATTGTGAGAAAGCATTCAACTTTAATAACAATCTCACGTCTCATCTCCTACAAGTCCATTTCAAGAAACTCCCATTCGCGTGTCCTGAGCCAAATTGCGGGGAAGCATTTGAAACAAAGTACTACCTTCAAAAGCACGAGGTTTCCCACGCAGATGGTACACGTAATAAGTGCCCACATGCTGGCTGCAATCGAAAACTTAAAAATAAAGAAGACGGCAGCACGAGACAAGCGACGGGGCATCCCCCCTATAAACACACGCCAAGGGCAAAGAGACCATTAAAATGTGGAGTGTGCCAGGCCACTTTCTGCAAGAACTGGCAACTAACGATGCACCTTAAATCCCATGCAAATGAAATCCTCGAGTGTCCAGAACAAAATTGTGACTCAACCTTTAAATGTAAACGTAATTTGGAAGTACACGTTGCCAAGTTTCATACGAACCCAGACGCATTTCCATTCCAATGCCCTGAGCCAAATTGTAAGGCAAAATTCAAGTTTGAAAATAGTGTCAAAATACATGCTGCCTCCCTTCACAGAAAGACAGACTCCACTCTATTTAATTGTACGGAGCCAAATTGCAATAAACAATTCAGAACCAGACGAAGCGTCAATTTACACGTCAAGTCTCACAAGCGCCCGCACAAATGTACGGAGCCCGGCTGCTCTGCAGATTTTGCGAGAAGAGAACAGTTAAATTCCCATTTAAATACCAAGCATAACCCCCCCCCCCCCCTGAAACAAACATAGTAATGTGATAAAATTAAAGTGATATAAATACGCACACAAATTTAACACTATTTTGTTTTGTTTACTTCCTAAAAAATTCCAGAGTCAGTCTAGAATTATAAAAGTTATTTGTAATAACGCTTTGTCGTCAGTTGCAGTACCTGTAGAAAAAAATAAAGTTGAAAAAAATAATCCTGCCTCATTTTATTCATTATTCACTGTTCCTGTAAAATTTGCTTGGATGGACTTTTGCCCTTTTGTAAAAAAAAACTCTTCATTTAGTAATTATATTCTAGACGAAAATTAGATAGTGATTATTCTAGTACTAATAACGCAATATTTCAGAAGTTGATTGACCTCGACCTCTATGATGATAGAATGATGGGTTTTAGTTTGATTTCTAAGGTAAGTATTAAAAATATACGTTTGGGGTTCACCATTTGGGCGCGGTATTCAAAAAACAACACTGCAAACCATTAAAATGAACCTGACGGCTTAATTTTAAACCTTACAAGTGAAATAACAGTCTCAGCAGAAAGAGCATAAAATTTAGCGTATTCCACAACTGTACTCCCTTCTGCCAGAACGGTCGTTGCAAGCGATATAATAAGGAGAAAATTTAAGTTTGAATGCTATAGCATCTGCATGCAATTGTTTTGTGAAGTAACTGAACGATCAAAATAATATGTTGACCGTCTCACAATCAAAACTGATCATTTTGCAAAAATGCTGGTCATTCAAATTTGACCGTCACCGTCACCCGTTCAAACTTGACTCAAAGTAAGTACCAGAAGACTGATCAGTACAATGTGAATGTACTAACTAGTTAGACGTTGTTGGGAGCTGGAAAAAAAGAGCGCGAGTCTTGAATACTTTCTTCAGTTTCAATTTTCAATTTCAATATTGAATAATTGAATATTCTTATTCTCAATTCTCAATATTTTGAGACTTGACTGGTGACTAGAGACGGTGATTATTTGAAAATGTAATAGTAATTAACAAATATTCTAGTGGCTGCTGCTGCACATTAGAAAATTACCTTAACTTTACTTACTAGATATTATTCCCTATGCAAACGGACACGCTGATTCGACTCTAAAATACTGGCTTTTAATTGCAAGTAAGTAGGATCTAATATCAAAATTCCAAATTCAAGTAATTAAATTGTTATCGCTTCAAGTTCAATTTGACTTTAGTCTTAAATCGCAAGACATTATTCAAACTTGAAATGGAAACAAAATTGAAGGAGGAGACTGGAGAAAGTCTACAAGAATCCGGGTAAGGATTTCTAACTGTTTACGAGGTCGTCCATAAATTATGTCATGGAAAAGTCACCATTGCTAGAATCCAAATGTCCTACCTGCCGCTTGACCATTCCGTAAATTGTAAATGGCTATCTTCAACATGGGATTTCATAAGTATTCAGGAAGATCCATTGACTCTATCCGTGACATCATTTGTGGACGACCCTAACATATGTTTTCAAGAGATTCTGTGTTCTGAATTAATTGCAATTAAAATTAGAAAATAATTAATTTCTATATTAAACGTGAGGTACATTTTGTTTGTGGTGTGGGAGTTTTAAAAATGTATTTCTATATTTTCTCTGCACAGGTACATTTCTATGAAATCAGAACCCAAAAATGAAGCCGAGTACAAATTTAATTTGTTTGCATCCGAATCTGATTTCGAAGAAATAAATACACAAATTAAAGTTGAACACTGCAGTGAGAGTGACAGCCGAGGTGGTGCTTTGACAAATATTTTACAACCTAAATTAGTCGAATTCCGCGAAATTGGCTCTCACCAAAATACCAATCAAGACCAAAGACAAACTTTTATGTTAGAGAAAATACCGAAAATCGAAACAGAAATCACATTTAATAAACCAGCCTCTTCCGCCAATCAAGAATATGACCTGTACAATATTGAAATGGACAGTGACAGTTACGCGAACTCTGACCCTGAACGTGACCCTTTTGCAGATGTTGACTGCGACCCAAGCTTTTCTCAATCTTCCCGAAGTCACAATATTTATATTGATTCTTCCACGCAAGTTCAAGTAGTAGATGCAGTTGATGTGAATTCCAGTTCAAATCCGTCAACTTCTGCAAAAAAAAGTAACTTGCCAGCTGCAAATACTTCAAAATCAAAACATAATGTTGTGCCTAACACTTTAGGGGGTTTAAGTTGGCAGTGTCAATTATGTCATGAAACACGAACCTCAAAAAGGAAGCTTAAAATTCACGCGGAAATTTGTGCATTGTCTCACAAAGATCGCCATCGCTTCTGTATCCCTTGCAATCGACTATTTTCATCTCCTTATTGGTACAGGAATCACGCTCTAAAGAAACACGAAATTAAAGTACCTTTTGTCTGCGAATCCTTCAAATGCAAATTATGTCCAAGCACCTTCGCGTCAAAGCAATCTTTAGGCTCCCATTCAGCGTCACAGCATCATGATGGGAACAGCTCAGCAATTACAAAAGATGAAGGACAGTCTTTAATTCCAAATTTTATATCTTTTAAATGTCCATCACAAGAAAAGGGGCCCTTGTTCAATTGTCCCATGCCAAACTGTGAGAAAGAATATAGAAGCAATCATTATTTCCAGGATCACCTTCGACGTGCCCATTCTTCAAGTCAAGAATTTAAGTGTCCCAAACCAAATTGTGGCAAAGCATTTAAACACAATTCCAATCTAAATATGCACATGGACATCAGTCATGCCAAGGAAGACTCAGTTCCACTCGTGTGTCCGGAGCCAAACTGCGGAAAAATATTCAAGCACGAGGGATTTCTTAAATACCATTTAAACGTTCACACGAATGAACGTCCTTACATATGTGTAGAACCCAATGATGCTGTGCATCCTGCAGAAGGACCAACCATTTAAACGGTTAGATCTAAAGTAAAAAAGATGAGTGGGGCTATGCTGTTGAGTAATTTCAGGATTTTGTAAGATTCAAAAATTTTGAAAAATCAAAAAAGAAAATATTTTTGACATAATTTTATTGCATTTCTTCTTTTTTTTAAATATCCAAAATGTTAAATTTCTAAAAATCCTAAAATTATGTTTTCAAAAATGGACTGAGGTTTAGAAAAACTTAAATTTTATCAAAATTGAATGAGATCTGTAAAAGTTCTCCTCGGAAAAGTTTCAAAATTTGAATTGTTTCAAACTTTGGCGGATGACTGTGCCCAAACAACACAAAATGCAATGGATTTACTTTGGATCTGTGTGCTATTCAAAAGTAGCTTGATTTTTTAAAAATGGGTCTCTTTGAAATCTGTGTGTATCATGTCGCTTCATTCCCTTGTAAGAGTATGGATAATAAAATTCAATGGGAGAATTATACGCTATAATATCGTGAATAAAGAATCAAAATGACGTATATTTTTTTTAGCTAAAACCAAAATGCACTTTATTTACAATTGTGATTCTAAAACTATTTAAATAGAGCGTTTTACTCTTATATAAGAACATACTAAAAAAATATCTTGTTGGCTTTTTCAAAAAAACGTAATTAAATACCTACCAATATTTTTTTTTTTTTAAATTAATTATGTAGCTAAGTAAACATGAATAGAATATCTTGTGCTTTTTAAAATCGTTAAAATATACGCTTAGATAAGTATGATCGAGTTTATTTGGTTACTGTTAGTTTTTGACTGATTTTCACTGTTACTCCAACATCTGCAGAAGTAGTTAACAGGGGTCAACACGAATTTCAGTTACGGATTTACCGATACTACAGTTAGGTTAAGCTTTCCAAAACCACTTTCAGATCCCGCAAAAACTAATCCGGTTGAGCGATTTTATTAATTGAGAAATAACACAAAAAGTTGGTTTTGTACCAACAACTTTCGGCATTGGTAACTTCCTTGTTAGATAACCACTGGACTGACAACACAGTAATACCTAATTTATCATACTGTTAAGTATAGCGATGTGTACATCGCTGGGAAATGGTGATAATTTAATAATAACATTAATCAAAGTGATACGGTAATAGCAAAAGCGGTCAAAGATTTTTATTTAAAATCCGTTCAAGGTATGTTGAACAGAATTCAAAGCTGATTATTGCTCTACGTTGGATTTTCAAAATGTTTGAACGTTGACCTCAAATTTAAAAAATAGCAGTCACAAGATAAAAATTAAATCACTTTGAAATGTATTAAAATGATTACGTTGTACAAAATTTATTGCATAATATTGCTGTACGTGAGATTTTCAAATTTTTTAAATTTTGACCCCCACATTTTAGAAACAGCGGTCGCAGGTCAAAAATAAAATTCCTTTAAAATTCGTTAAAATCAATATATTATGTTGTACTGAATTAAAAGCTGTTTATTTCTGCTGATTGCAATTTTACAAAGTTTTTACTTGGACTCTTAAATTTTAGAAATAACGGTCAAAGGTCAAAAATAAAATCCATTAAATATTTATTAGAATGTATATGCGTTGTACAGAATTAAATGCTGATTATAGCTCTAGGTTAGATTTTCGAAATGTTTGAACTTTGACCCATTTATTTAAGAAATAGTGGTCACAGGTAAAAAATATAATTCGTTTGAAATGTATTAAAAGCATTATGCGTTGTACTGAATGGAATGCTGAATACTGATGTTCGTTAGATGTTTAAAATTGTTAGCCTTTGTTTCTAAAATTAGATATCTAGAGGTTTCCAAAAGGCGATTGTAGCACTTTCCACTATTCTATAGCTTCAAGAAAGATTCCGCCAGAGATTTGAATTGCCTTTAAAGCGTTGCCACAAGGCATTTTTTGACTGCTTTTGCTCTAAACTTTTTTGCCACGTGGATTCCGCCACAAGGCAGTTCAATATAAAACAGTTGCACCGAGGCAGTTTCTGACAAAGCTGTTGCAAAACGCAGTAGACACAAGGCAACAGCCACGAGCCAGTTTTAGCATTGAAGTTGAAGTAAGGCAGTTGCCATAAGGCAATAGAGGCATAGCAGTTGCTGCGTGGAAGTAGCCGAAAACTAGTTATTCCAAGGAATTTTACCTAAGGCAGTTGCTCAAAGCGTTTGCTGAGAAAACGTCGCGTGAAGGCAGGTTTCGCACAATAAGTGCCTTAAGGCAGTTGTCACACGGCAGTGGTTAAGAAAATCGTCAGTTGGAAAAATTTCTAAAAGGAAAATGTCCGGAAGGAAAATGTCAAGAACAAAAATGTCCGGAAGGAGAATGTCCAGAAGGAAAATGTCCGGAAGGAAAACATGTGGGTGGAAAATAACCATATACCTTGTTAATTTTACGCAAATATTGTTTTCAGCCTAAAATGTCAATATAGCTGTAATTTATGCCGTATTAAATATATATTTCCTAACGCTTCAAGATGGAATTCTAATTACATACCTGTAACTGTTTTCTTAATTTAAGTTTAGGTTTTTGCCTTGTCATCCTAGTATGCGTAGTAGGCCATATACAATGAGTTTATTATACCACCGTTCATATAATTAAGTTATATGGCTTTTACATGATGATTTGTTAATTATATGGCATTTTGTATCATAGGCAGCACAATCTAAAAAAAAATAGGAACACTTAAGATTTAATGTTTTCTATTGGAATGAATAATTTAATTTAAATAACCGATTATTATTTTTTCCTTTTTAAGGTATGTATTTAAAATCTAAAGTAGTAGGTTCATAATTTATATGCGTTGAAAAAAGTTCTTAACAAAATTCAGTCTTTTATAACATGTTGTTTCTATTCAACCAAAAACACATTTAAGTCTAGTTATATAGTAGGTAATTATTTTAATGATGGGTGGAAGGAAACTCTATACCAGCGTAAGTACATAATTATAATAAGTTACCTATAGATATCGTTTACTCTATGCTTTATCTTTTATATAGAATTTCTTAGCACAATCAATTCAGATAGGGGCATTAAATGGTAAATACATTTAATAAAAAAATAATTAAGTAAATAATTGTTTTTCATATTTTCAGTATGTATTTAAAATCCACATTAGTGGGTTAATAGTTTATATAAGTTGAAAAATTCCCTCAACTCAATCCATTCTTTCATAATTATCTTAATATTACACATAAGTTAGTCATTAAAAAAATATTATATGTTAACTACGTTCGTTTTATGCTTTTACGACTACTTTACAGTAGTTGAGTCACTGTGGAATCGCGGTTACGTACTAAACAGTAGCGCTTTATTTTTTCCTGTTTAAATAAACAATTTTTAACATTATTATTTGTTTTGCTCTCGTGTCTCTGTTGAGTTAGTTCTAATAATTACAAAATAAATTAGTCATAAAAGCAAATAAGCATCACAAGAAATTAGAAGATTGTATTTTATTTTTTTTTACATAAAGACAAATAAAATTTTTAGTTTGCGTAAACTTGAAATATTTTGACCAAAATGAATCCAACAAATAGAAACCCCATTAAAATATCAAAAAATGTTCTTTTTACTCCTACTATGCGTAAGTATATGAGACTTGGCTATAAATTAGGTGAATTCACACAGACGCATCCCTTTATTTGGAATAGTAGTAAAATGGGTGGCGTTCCCGAGTACCTTGGAGATGTACAGGTTACTAAGCTTACTCAATTTCGCTTCTGTCTTTACTACTTCAATATTTTATTCACGTTTGCATACACCTTCTTCGTCTTAGTACGTTGGCATCAAATATCAAGGAACAATAGCAGAGCTAACGCAGACAAAATATACGCACAGTTTGTTGCATTCTACTTTGGGATTCCATCAGTTCTGCAACTACTTCTTTTATTTGTTGGACCAAGAATGCCATGCTTAATTCAACGGTACATTTGCTTCTTTAGGAATTTTGAGGGTAAGTTGTTTTTTTATCTATTGCCTTTTAGTAAACGTCATACACGGTAAAAATAATGATGGAAATTAAATGCAAAACCCAACCCATGGATGACATTCATGTTGTTGCAGAGCGATACTACACGATATCTGGATATAGTAAAAAGGAACTTCGTAAGAAACTGCTGATGATTCGTCTGTGTGAGCTATTCCTTATCAACCTATATCGCTGCTTTATTGGAGTTTCTGTCCTGATGGTCCTTAGCTCATATGCAAGGCCTGATTCACTCGAGTACATCTCGTCCTTGTATAATGACCCTCAATCAATTAGCTTTCTACAGTTGATCCCATCAATGCTTATTATCGCATATATTGAGATAATATTTCATGGCCACGTATTTGTCCTTTTGTTTACTGGATACTGCTTTGCATTTCCTGCTCTGGTTTGCATCAAAGAGCTGAAGTAATTTCAAACAATATGAACCTAAGTTACAAATCGTCTGTGAAGAACCAAAATGACCCATATCCATTTTTAGCTTAAAACAATATCTACTATCTACACAAATATTCGAATATGTCTTGAGAGCATTTAAATACAACATTTTGCACCTTTTAAAAAACATAGAATTAAAACATTTTGCACCTTTTCAAAAACATTTAAATAGGAAATTTTACACTTTTAAAAAACATGCAAATCGAACATTTTACACTTTTCAAAAACATGGAATTAGAACATTTTGCACGTTTTCAGAAACATGGAATTAGAAAATTTTGCACCTTTTCAAAAACATGGAATTAGAACATTTTGCACCTTTTCAAAAACATGGA
>JAQFZE010005689.1:0-10108 GCA_034695245.1 Dicyrtomina saundersi
AGTACAGGCGCGCTCATGACTTTCGTGATTAAAGTTTAAAAATTACTCGAATGGACTCATCTGATTTTGCGAAAAAACTCGTCATGATAATTATGTAGACAGTATGTAGAAGTAGACAAATTCTGTAGTGAATTATCAGCATGACCAATTATTTTAGGCCACGGCCAAGTTTTAAATACCTCGCAGTGTATATAGCTTTGCTGTGAGTTTTCAATTTCTTTCCCAATATTTCATACTATAACGATGGTTCTCAAAAGCACCTAGGTATCTTAGTTTGAAGAAAAACTCTTGATTGATGTACGATAATTTTACTATCATGATTTTATTATTGCAGTTAGTTTCAGTGCACCTAAGTATGTTCCATCAACCATTCCAAAATGTAGTTTGCCATTTCCAATTGTTTTACTTGTGTGGCGTTGAATGTAAAACTTTCTCACTCGATGTTTTGAAATCGATATTCTGGCAATTGTGACATGGGACCCTTGGGCTAATTGTCTTATATCTGACATACATACCATTTTTTAAGTTTAGAAATTTAGAATTATCTAGTTATTTGTGAAAGTTGTAAAAAACCAAGCCTGTTTAATTGCCTTTAGTATTTAAAAATGTACAAACCATGAGCAAAGGATCAAATTCGTTAACTTCCACTTTTCGCTAAAAGCAAATCCGCTATCTTCCATTTTTCCTTTAAAGCAAATCCACTATCTTCCAATTTTGATTTAAATAAGCGTTTTAGCTGCTTAATTTATAACAACAAGGTTATGAAAACTGCAAATTTCTCTAATTGCATATTTTTAAAATTCCGTAACTTTCAAGATTTTGAAAACGGCAATTGTTCTGCTCAAAATGTTTGTTTTTGAAATACAAATGCTGTCTCAATTCATATGAGCAATACTACGCTGCAGACATGCTATTTCAACTGTTCCCATCTAATTACGAATTGGTGTTCGGTTTCTGCTGTTGAAAATTCTGTATGACGTAGTAAGTAAGTGCGAATATTTAAATTTTAGCAAGTATTACATGGTAATGTTTAAATTATTCATCACATTATTTACTAAGTATACAATCCAAGTAAGAAAATTTAAAAGCTTTTAATAGTGTGGCGTCTAACTTGCAATGTACTACTTCGATATTTTCGTACGAAAATTTTTACGTTTTTAACTGTAAACAAATTATAAATAGTAAAAACACATTTTACACAGAATTGTTTTACCTTTATTTTTATGGGAGGAGGGAGGTGGAGATGGGATTTCTGCATTTCCGTTTCTAATTAGAGACTGTCTACATTCAGCATGACACAAATGCAACTGTACATTTTTTTAAAAACCTTATAATTCCGTGTTCGTAACTTACAGTTTTAAAAACTGGAACACTTAGTAATAATTTTGTATATTTTTAAAATAGTAAAAATGCTATCTACAACTAAACATCAAAAACGTCAAAATGTCTTACTTAAATGCGTATTTTGAAAATAGCGACGAAAATTTCTTACGCATAAATTTTAAAAACGAAAAAATATCCTAATGTTTTGTTTTTTTTTAAGTAGGAAAAATACGTTAACTATTAGTTTTTAAAACGCTTTAAATTTCTGTTTAAGTGCGTATTTTTTTAAAATAACAAAAAACACATAGGCAAATTTTAAAAACTGAAAAATTTTCTATTTTCAAAGAATAGGGAAAATTCCACAGCTGCACATATTGATAACTAAAAATTGCTTTAATTTTTATTTTTGAAATACCAAAAGTATGCCTTGTCTGCAAGTATAGAAAAATTTTAAAAATGTCCTAATTGCATATTTTTTAAATAGAGTCCAACTATTTTAACTTGTTTTTTTAAATCACTTCCGAATGGTATATTTTTAGAAGTTCAAAATTTTTAAACTGTAATTTAAATTTGAAAGCCACACTACTGATATATAAGAAACAACTTATTACATAGGAAGATTCCAAAAATTGCAACTTCAGGTTTGGTTAGATACTTTACCACAAAAATTACTAAATTACCTGACAATTAACTTTTATTAACTTTGAAACGTGACAAGCTAGCGTTGCAAGGGCACAAAAATTTATGTTGAGGGTTGCCGTGTTTACACGCAATTTTGACGCAGTCGTAAAATTTATGCAATGTTGCTAGTAGTGTTATTAGCGAGATGTAACATCCCTAACGTTTTAGTTGTAAAATGAAACACGATTTGAATTGAAGTTTGTTCAAATACAGCTGTCGCTGTGGCTGGTATTCCGTCTTCAATAAAATTAGAATAGTTTTACAACTTTTTTGTTTGTACATTTGCCATACCTAACATCTAACTAACAAGGGAATGCAGCCGCATGTACTCTCTCGATTTTAAAAACAATACCCACACTGAATTAGGCCGCACTTGGTTACTACAGATCCAAAGTAACTTGACTGCATTTCACGCCGTTCGCTCACAATCACGCACCAAAGTTCAAGAAAATCGATTTCTCGCAACTTTTCAGCGCTGTAGCTTGTACAATGATCATCCGATTTCCAAAAAATTTGAAGTTTTGTGATATCTAGTGCATTGTATTAAAACAAAAATTAAAACTTTTATCATTTCAAAAACATTTATTTTTTTCTGAATTTTGTATTTAAACTAAATTTTTTAAAGGCACTCAAAATAACCTAATTTTAAAAAAACATTGCAAATTTTTAAAATGTTAGACATGTGTTTAGATCATGTTTTAGTGATCACAAAACTTCAAATATTTTGAAAATCGGATCAAAATTGTAGAAGCTACGGGGTTGCAAAGTTGCGAAAAATCTATTTTCTTGAACTTTTGCGTGTGATTGTAAGTAAACGGCGCAAAATGCAGTCGAGTTACTTTGGATCTGTAGTAACCAAGCGTGGCCAATTTTAGTGTGGCTATTGTTTTTAATATCAAGGGAGTACACGCGGCGGCATTCCCTTGTAAGTCCCATACATGTTCCTATTCTATTATGAATTAGGTGCCTATTCTTGTTTTGACATTTTTATTCAACTTTTATTATATAAATCTGATATATCTCTAGAAAATTTAATATGCATGAGCGCTTCATGCATTTTGTTGCCTCGCCTCAACTAACAGGTTGGTAGTTATATTGACGTGAAATAACTAACCTAACCACACTGTTTTTTACTTTAAATTTATTTTATGCTTAAAAACATTTACGGACGGACGTGAATTTATTTTTACAAACAACGAAAACACTCAAAACCAAAGGTTAATCAGAAATGCATGTTTCAGATGGATATACTTAACTTATTTCCAGTTTTGTCAAAAAACGAAATTTTAGCTATTCAAAAAGAATTTTTCGATTGAACTTTGTCCTTTACCATTCAGCACAGCAAAGTTCAATATATTCAAACTATTATTAATTTTTTTGAAATAAATAAAAATGTTTTGAAATAAATACATTTTTTTTTTAAAGATATAAAAAATTTTTGAAAGAAATACAATTTTGTAAGTACTATATAAAGTGTCATAATTGAAAATACACGTTTGATGGGACACTTTGTTATGTTTAGCAAAAATGACATGATTTTTACTAGTTTTATATTGTAACAAGTTAGCAATTGAGTGTCCTGAATTCTGTTTAGCGGATTTCTATAGGTTTTTTGTAGTATTTCGACGCCGTACTAAAAAAATATTTAATTTAAGTAAACAAGGTAGATAAGTTAATATCTTTGAAGTAGTTATAGAAAAAATCGTATACATCATTTCTCAAATAATTAAATTGAGCACAGCAGTACAGGCGCGCTTTACGTTTTGCGACTTATTACACCTCCGATTTGGCGAAACAACCCGTCATGATAATTATTTAGACAGTGTGTTGAAGTAGATAAATTGCAATTCTGTACTGAATTATCAGCATGAGTCTTTAATTTAGGCCACTGCCAAGATTCATATACCTCACAGCATGTGGCTTTGCTATCGGTTTATTTTTTCAGATTATTTCATAATAACAATTATTCTAATTAGCCCTTATCTTATTTTGGAGAAAATCTCTTGAATGATGTATGCTAATTCCCAAAAATGTTTCTTGCAGTTGGTTTCAGTGCACTCAGACGATGTATCATATATATGAAAAAGTTTTTACAATTTCTAACTGGTTTAATTGTGTGGCGTTGATCTGGTACCTACAAGTTGTACTCGAAACACATTGTATGATAATTTCATTTGTATTATTATTATTATACACAACATTTATACACTGTTTATAAATGTTATGTACTACAACGGAACTTCTGTGTGACCTAGAACGACCAGTAAGTAACCTGTAATTTTATAGTACATTTGACTTTAGGGCTTTTAAATGTATAGCATTGAACTTAAAACGTGCAAAAGTTGTAAAATTGCAAACTTTTTAATTACCTTATTCTTAATACTCGAAGTACAAATTGACTTAGCTCTAAAATGCAAATGGTATATTACCTCCTTATTTTTATTACATTTAATCTAGTGTTTGTAATATTTTTTGTCAGGCCTACTAATTACATCGTATTGTAACTACCTACATACTTGTAGTTTAAACAAAGAAGTAGTGAAATCTATTCACCTTATTTCATATTTTAAAAGAGTCAAATGTCCTAATACGGTAAGTTTTAAATGCGGCAAAATGTCCTAATTCCATATAAGAGACAAGCTATTTTGACTATAGTAGTTAGAACAAATAAACACTTCAAAATCAAATCTGTTTTCAGGAGTTAGAAATATTTAAACTGTTATTTATTTTTGAAAGAGGTTTTTTGAGTATTATATAGAAAACAAGAAAGTTTCAAAAATTAAAACGGCTCGTTTGCATATTAAAAAAGATGGCCTGATTTTTTTTAATAACTTCATATTGTAAAAAGTTAGCGATAAAAACACGCTAAACTCTGTTTAGCGGGTTTTTATAGGTATGTTATTTTGACGCCGTAATAAAATAAAATTAAGTTTTACGGCGCACATTGAATAGTTATAATCTTGGTTGGTGGAATACAGTTGGAGTTGATCGTAAACATCAATTCTAACATAATTAAATATATCACAGCAGTACAGGCGCGCTTATGACTTTCGTGATTCCTTTAAAATTTTCTTTGATGAACTTACCTATTTTTTTGAAAAAAACTGGCCATAATATGTAGACTGTATGTAGAAGTAGACAAATTGTAATTTTGTAGTAAATTATCAGCATGATCTTTTAATTTTGGCTACTGCCAAGATTTAAATACCTCACAGCATATGGCTTTGCTATCAGTTTCTTGTCACAAAATTTTACTATTTGCGCCCTCAAAGATCTTTCCTATTTAATACAATGTTTTACGAATGGCCAAGGACCGGCTACAACGGTCCCTACGGCCCATATAGAAGAGAACGATAACGATAATTCTCATACTCACCTATCATATTTTGAAGAAAAACTCTTGATTGATGTACGGTAATATTATTTCCATAGTTTTCGTATGCAGTATGTATCAGTGCACTTAACCTTGGTCGGCTATGCTGCACAGTAATACTGTATAAATTTCTAGCTGTTTTAATTGCTTGGCGTTGAACTAGTGTACAAAGTGCAAAACGTTCGCACTGCGTATTTTTAATGGATATTCTGAAAATTTTAACGTTGTAACCTTGGTCTAATTACATTATGTCGCACATGCATACCATTTTTAAAGTTTTGACATTCAAAATTATCTATGCAGTTGTTTGTGAAAGTTGTAAAATAGTAAACCTTTAAAATAATTATTGAACATTTATTCCTTGGTAAGCTTAAACCATTACCATCAAATCAAAGAAAGTAATTTATGCACTCTCCATTGTTGTATCCACCGTAATTACTGTGTAACTGTCAACATGGCAAAGTAACAGCTGACTCTTACTTGACTCAAAACACGTCACTTATATCCTTAAATCCGAATAGTAGAATTATCGAAAAAATTAAAGAGTGGCTTTTCCATCAAAAAGCAATACCGTTCATATTAAGTACAGCGTAATGGATATTTTAAAATAATATAATTTAGGTGAAGATACAGACTTAATTTACTTTGCGGTATCGTAATTAATTACATTTATGTATGCAGAGTCTTAAAATAAATAAAAATATTTACAATTCAATTGCTGAATTTTTGTATCACAAATTTTTTAAAATGGTCAAAATTCTCAAACTGCTGTATGTTTAAGAAACTTCAAAACAATTTCTTTTTACAAGTCCAAAATCTAAAAAGCCCAAACTTTTATTCGTTTTAAAAGGTACGCCATATTTTGTGAGTATTACGCTTCAAGTTTCAAAAATAACATTCAATCGTTTGCTGTAAAAACTACCAAACTAATTAAAAAATATTTTTACCTATTTAAAAATTAAACCATCAGAGAGGTTAATGATACAAAAAGAGCTATAAATTCTGTGTAGTTGAATACATAATTTTTGTGATTTTGACACTATTGTAAAGTAAAATTTGACTTTTTATAATTTAATGTTATTTAGATAGTTAAAATTTAAGCAAATTAAATATAGTGCAACGGTCATGGTTTGTAATACAAGGATAGTCATAGACTGATGGGCACATTGTTCGATAATTTCATTCTAACATTCAAAAATCATTAAAAATGAATTTAGTGTTCTTTAAAATGCAGATGGTACTGTGATTGCTTCTTTATTCTTGAATAAAATTGGAAAACAGTTTTATTACTTAAAATATTAAAATACCTCAACGGCAAGCTTTAAAAATTCTTTAATTAAATATGTTTAAAACACCGTAAATATCGCGTAACGGTAAGTTTTGAAAGCAGCTAAGCACCTTAGTTTTCGTCTTCGTGCACTTTTGAAACTCTGAAAATGTTCTGCCTGCAAACTGTTTGGAAATTGCAAAATATCCTAATTTCCGTTTTTTTTAATAGAGTAAAAATGTTCTAAACTAACTGCGTGTTTATTACATACCAAAACTACCAAATTCTGTATTTTTAGAAGTCCAAAAATTTAAAAACTAGAATTCATTTTGGGATTGTAAAATATATTTTACGAGTAATACATCTACATGACAAGTATAAAATATTGGAAATACATACTTTGTAGAAGGCGTTGCTTAAAAAACTACCAATCTATCTGAAAATTAATGTTTATTACCTTAAATCATGACAAGTAAGTAACACAATTTTGTGTTGTGAACTATTTATTTACATAATTTTGACGCCATTATGAAATTAAAACCCGACGTTTTGGCAACACTCTAAAGAAGATTAAGTTGGGTTTGTAATCTAGTTTGTGTTAAGAATACGCTAAATTACGTAATTATTGGTGATTTATGGTAATAGAACAGAATTACACACATAATAGGCTATGCTTGAAGACACTATATTATCGTGAGTGAAGAATCAAAATGGCTCATAACTAATCTTATCGTAAGCTAGAATTAAAATATTTAAATCAGCCATTTCAAAAAACAATAAAGCAGAAAAACACATAAATTGTTAAACATTCCGATTTTTTTAAAAGTGTGCAAAATGATCTATTTACATGTTTCAAAATACTGCACTATATTATATTTATATTTTTTATTTGCATGTTTTTGAGAAGTGCAAAATTTCCAATTACATGTTTTTATTAAAATTCATGCAGCGAGACTGCTTGTGCTGGCCGCATTATCCGGCACTGGATATAAATACTGTAGTTTATAAATGTTAAATACTACAACGCGATTTCCATGTGACCTGAAAGCCACAGTAAAGAATTTTTTATATATAGTGCAGTTGACGTACGGGTTTTTAATTGCACGGCGTTGAATTTAAAACGTGCAAAAGTTGTAAAATTGCAAACTTGTATAATTACCATATTCTTAATACTCGAACATGTACAATTTGATTTAGCTCTAAAATGCAAATGGTATATTATCTCTTAATTTTTATAACATTTAGTCTGATAATATTATTAGCTTTGTCACTCCTACTAATTAAATTGTATTGTAAATGTAAATACCTTCATATGCATATGTGTACTTCAGAAAAATTAAAAAAACAATTAAATCTATGCACCTTATTGCATATTTGAAGAGATTAAAATGTCCTTACAGCAAGATTTAATAGCGGATTAATGTTCTCATTCGATATTTTTGAAAAGAGCAAAGCTGTTTTATCTATGATTGTTAGACAACAAAATTCAAAATCATATGTTTTCTTAGGTGTTGGAAGTATTTAAACTGTTATTTATATTTTAAAGATACAGTTTCTTTAGTACTATTCAGAAAACCAGAAAGTGTCCAAAATTCGAACTACACGTTTGCTGGGACACTTTGCATGCTTAAAAAAACATGATCTGATTTTTACTAGCTTCATATTGTAAAAAGTTTGCGTAAGAATACTTAACTCTGTTTAGCGGGTTTCTGTAGGTATGTGACAAGTTCCTACCCTCAAATTATGCGACTTAATTTATGCACGCTTCCTAGTTGTATGATGGTTGCTTGTGCTGAGTGCTGGGGCAAGTTACTTTTCCATTGTCGAGAATCGGATAATTGGTTCATTCATAGCCTCGCAACGACTGTAGTTTCTATACACCGACTGACAGTAATAACTGTGTAAGTACCAGCACGGAAACGCATTCAACCGATCACCCTGAATTGACACTTGACACGAAACACATCTCTTATGGCGTTAAACCTGATTAGAGGATTTCTCAAAAAGATGAAAGATTTGCTTCCTCATGAAAAGGCAATACCGCTCATGTCCAGTACAGGAGGGCACTAGGTATTTTAAAATTAAATATTTCAAGTAAAAGCAAAGAATTTTGTAAACTTTAAACTGCGGAATCGTAATTATATCCATTTAGAAACGTACAAATCAAAAAGATCTAAAATATTGACACCTCAATTTTTGTAATTACTGAATTTCCTAAAAAGGTAACCCCGTAACTGCAAGTTTTTTGGAAACAGTAAATGTCCTACAATAAATTCGTAATTTTAAAATACCGAAAATATTACTACGGCAAGTTTCAAAAATATTATTATTTTCTAAAATAACATATTTTTGTGAGATACCGAATATATGCTGTCACGTTAAGTTTCGAAAGCGGCAAGGTGTCTTAGTTTTTGTTTATTTTTAATATTTTGAAAATCCTTTGCCTGCGCAGGTTGTCTTGAAAATGTTCTAATTACATATTTTTAAATAGAGTCAAGCTGTTCTAACTCCTATGCCAACGTAACAAATTTTAAACTACGTATTATCTAACTCACTAATTAAAACTTCCAAATCCTGTATTTTTAGCAGTCCAAAATGCCCAAACTATTATTCGTTTTGAAAGGTACACTATAATTTGTGAGTATAACAATTAAATTTTCATAAATCATATTTAAGAGTTTGCTGTGAAAACTACCAAACTGTATGCAAATTAATATTAGATATTTATAAAATAAATCATGGCTGGTTAATCATACAAGATGTAATAATTAATTATACTTAAATTTTGTGTAGAAGATTGCATTATTTTTTTCAGTTTGACGCCGTTACAAAGTATCATTTGATTTTTTCGTTATTTCTTACTCAGGTGATAGGCTTGTTTTTATTTCTCCACGATATATATAGTGCAATCTGCAGCACCGGCGGTGTAATTAACTACAAGGACAGCCATTTTAGTGACTTTAGACTAGCGTACACATCGTTTGATGATTTTATACTAATATTCAAAAATCTGTTAAATTTAATTTAGTGATTTTTTAAATGCAGTTGATTTTGATATTCCTTGTTCATTCTTTAATACAATTTTATTAGTTTCATAACTTAAAATATCTCTTTGGCAAGTTTTGAAAACCTCAAAATTCTCTTACTACGTAATTTTTAAATACCGAATATATGTCGTAACGGTAAGTTTTGAAAGCCGCATTCCGGCAAGGTGTCCTAGCTAAAACCACGAGCGTATTTGCTTGTATTTTAAAAAAAGAATTTTAAAAGCAAAGAGGAACTATCAGGGATCATTTACTTAGGTTGCGTTTACTTGCATTTGGAGAAATCAAAAATATTACAACCACTGCTATCCACGACGGATGACGGCGGGAACTGTCAAATATTACGTTGTCATCAAACCTAACTATATAAAAAGTATTTAAGTCTACAGTACCCCTGAACTGGACTGTTGTCACTCCTAG
>JAQFZE010005690.1:0-10108 GCA_034695245.1 Dicyrtomina saundersi
ATAGAAGTAGGCCCGACTAATGTTGGAAAGACAAAACCTGTGTGATGGCACAGTGCAAGAAGTGAATTCGAGGTCGGACACCCTGTAAGAACTGCGGTTAAATCGGGGCAGCCTCAAATTTATTATTTTTTTTTTATTAAATCAGAGCAAGCAATGAACATACATATTACATAAATGTTCTGGCAGTTCAAACATTAGCAACCAACAGCAGTGGTACAGCTCATTGGAAAATTTGGCATTGTGGTAGACAAAAAGCAGCACAGAAGCAACGGAACTCAACTAATCGAGTGGGGATGTAATCCTGGTTGAATCAGCTCAAACAGTTTTATAATAAATTTCAATCTATCAGTTTTTATCAGTATGTAAAATTTCTTTCTACTCATTAAATTGTAAATATTTTCTGGTGGGTGTGAACGCTCATGTCCGTAGTGACATAAAGATCCAATTAAGTTAGTTCACGGAGTTCAAATTGATGATAGATGGTCAAAATAATATGCAATTATTCAACTAGGAAGCTGTATGTACCTACAAGTTGTTTGAACACTTCAATGATAGTCAATAATAGTCTTAAGTTCTATTAGTTATGGCTAATGTGATTAAGTACGTATATTTGATTGAAATACATTTTAATGATACATGAAGACAAACTATTTCTGTTATTATAACCGAAAAATAACAGTTTTGTATGTTATGGTAAATCGGCAAGTTACATGAAGAAAGTAAAGGACTTAAACATCTGAACTTGATGGCTAACTATCACTGTAAACATTATTATTATTGTTTAATCAATTTATTAATCCATCAATGAATGTAACAATCGAATAATTTTGTTTAACTTTTATAAATATGATTTTTGTATGAGCCTATGGTTTAAAAATTCAATAAATCCATACTACTACTACTTATGGCGGTTGCCAAATGTCAAAGTGCGTTTAAATGTTATAACCTTTATTTATTAGCTGACTGTGACGGCAAAAAATGCAAAAACTGTTAGTTCAATTCCACCATTTTAGAGTTTAGAGATTCTCAACAACATTAAGGCTGGAGCAGTTGTAGATACCTTACACATGTTTACTGCTGGTATCCTTTAACTTTAGAGTATTCATTTATCCGGGTCTACCTAGACAACCCAACTAGTGAGGTTTTGAAAGTATCCTGGTGTCCTGAATAAGTCCATAATGTAAAAGTCACTATCACCTCACATTTTGGTAATAGTGCATACCATAACACAACGACATTAAAAGTTTGAATTCCAATCACACTCCAAGGAATCGAGTTTACTTTTATCCCCATCTCTTAACCCCGAGTTCCAATACTCTTTTAATGTATTATTTCAAAAACAAATTTGACGCGATTAGTTTTTTGTAATACTCGAGGCAAGGCAAAGCTTAATAAACTTAGGAAATCATCTGTGATACCACTCATGACGCACACATCATTACACCTAACTGCTTAGCCAACATGAAACTCATTTGTACTATAGAAAACTTCTGTGGCGTAAAATGTATCTCCTCACTCATCGACTCAGACAAATTAATGAAAATCAACTCGCTTTTATTACACTTGAAAAATAGAGTATTTATTTTCAAGAACAATACTGTTGTATTTAAATTATTCAGTAGCTCACTCTTAAAAGTGCAGCTGTCTACTGAAAATTTAAAACTCATTAGGCAATCACAAGTGTTAATTTGCACTGCCGAATTTATAA
Organism: Dicyrtomina saundersi; assembly: GCA_034695245.1. Taxonomy (NCBI): domain Eukaryota; kingdom Metazoa; phylum Arthropoda; class Collembola; order Symphypleona; family Dicyrtomidae; genus Dicyrtomina; species Dicyrtomina saundersi. Next base: position 1,709 of record JAQFZE010005690.1, read on the forward strand.
AAATTAAAGAAACATAATAGTGCCGCAGCCGCCACATTTTTTATACAAGCCAAGGTGGATACGTCATCAAACGTAGCAATATTGGAATTTCAACAAGCCGGATTCACATGTCCAGTCCATCTTACCAATACATTGACGACATATCCGCTACGAGTTAAATTTGGCATCCCAGAAGTCGATGCTTTATGCAAATTGAAATGCTCCAGAAATTCACTTGACTAACGTATTACTAGTCATATAAATTAGTTGTCCAATTCCGCAATTTAAAATAATTCCATGACTATTTTCTACAAACCAGCCACAACCAACACAGGATTTCATCTTCTATTACCATCAGCGGTTTGCTTACAGTTAGATAACCCAACGGGCTGTATCTCAGTCTTTATTAACACTTTTATTACATTATATGGTAGTATGAAATTAGTATTGCAAAAACGAATTTAAAACCACACTGGCTTTCTGATTTATTTACAATCATTGATGCAATTTCTATTTATTGGTAATTAGCTTGTAAAAAATTAGATTTTTTGTCACTTCCTAGGTTATCAACCTTAGAATCATAAGAATCACTACATGCAAAAGGCCGGCTCCAGTCATAAAATTACTAATTGCATGTTCTACTTAGCAATACAACTCAGTTAATTCCTTTATTTATTACCGTATAAGTCGACTATAATAGGCCGCTGCATGTCTGTCTTCAAATCACATTCGCCTTCGTCATGGTCTTGAGCAATCGTCAACAACCTTCCTCCAGTCATGGACCACGGGCATCAATCTTTATTGAATCAACTGCTGCAGCATGACGGACTCTTTTTTGCCCAGCAGGTTCTTTGTTTGTTCCACGGGCCATTCTTTAGGATTTTCCAGAACCTTGCTGTCGCTCCTTATAGACGATCCGACGGTGTCGCCGGGCTTCACTTCAGCTCCTCCCAACGCCTGAATGTACTTTCCGCCGCCATCTAATCCATGTGCGGTTCATATCATCGTCCCGATTTTGATAATTCAAAAATTTCATCATCTACATCGGGCTGCTAAAACACTTCAAAGTAAATGCACACGTTTTACGCTTATAATGCGACGTCCTTGTGTTTCTATGCCCTTAATCCTTATAACCTTTTGATCCAGCCGCTCCGACAGCCTCCTCTAAATCAAGTTTATTTTTCTATAGAGACTCCAATAGGTCGTCTACACTAAATGCTTCGTCAGCCAGCAAGTCTAGATCTAACTTTCATCCATGACCATATTGATCTTGTATTGATCTTCTGATGAAGAAAAAAAGTAAGTCATTACTCAGTGCACTCATCTGTTTATTGAACTTGTTTATTCAACGGATCGGAGTAAAGTAAGAGTCATAGTTTTCTTTTCAATATAAACGATGTTTGTCATTAGCATAAAAACTATTATTGACACATGCTACAATCATTATGGATTATTTCACTCATTTTCTGTTTCTAGAATTTTCTCGACTTTATTAGGACTTCACTAGGAGAGCTTCCGTATATGCATTTAAGTTAAGAATCAATAATTACGATATCTCTATTCTTTGTAATTAGTATATTTTCCAGTGAATAATGAAGATGTCACTAATAACTATGATTTACGCTATGTATCAATAGGGTGTATACATCACTTTAACTTTGTGTAAAATATTCCAAAACGTTATATAACGAACTGGAAAATACTAGTTTGTCCGTTATTAACTAACACTGATATTTCCAAACTAATTAGTCACATACTTTTCACTAATTACCTGACATTGTTTTTTCCTAGGCACTAATTAGTTTCATCATATTTAATAGTTAGTCATAGGTTAATTACCTATTACTAACGTATTTCTCAGATTATCTGCAGCTATATAAACCCACAATTTCTCTGTTATAGACATTTAGTTCTTAACTGTCCTTTACTATTGCAACCTAACAAGTATCAAACACGAAAAATACTACTCTTTGTTTTTACTCATTACTCTAAACATATAGTCATCACTATTCATAACTATACTCATTTATAAATTTTAAGTTGATTGATTGATTGATTGATATAAAATTTAAGTTGTAAACTATGATAGCAAATATTATTTTAAAAATAGCCCTTTGAAGTTTAGGACTAATTTTAACTTTTACATTCGTTAAAGAATTATTACGTTAAAGAATAGGTTTTGTAGTATAGGACTACTAAATCGAGGAAGATTCTATTTTGTAGCAGAGGTGTTTTGAATTATACTTATAATTGATATGAAATCACATGAGGTACAAATGGCCCTATGTCATTATATATGTCTATGTACATGTACATGTGTGTTTGTAAAATCTTGGCTACAATTTCAAGGAGGAAAATATGAACCAACGGTCGATTTTGGATACTAATCATCTTTTACTGATTTCAAATTTTAGAATTCCACACAAGTGAATCAAAACCATACCTTGGAGACAAAAAAACTGTAAAACGCTCGGACCTTGAAGAAACTATGAAACATTTCAATAATTTAGACAGTATCAAAACCCAAGGATTCAATCCGAATCAATGTCAGGCCAACAAAAGCAGAAGACGACGCAGGCGATCTGAGCTAAGATTTTTTAACTTTTAGGGAACACAGCGACGAAAAAAGGGAAGACGATAACACAAAAGAGGGGAAACGGCGATAGAAAACGACCCTCATGCTTTTGATTCCCGTCATCAGAAGAAACAGATAAAACAATTATAATTACTACCGACGCCTAGCAACCCCAAGAAATTTGCTATGCTGCTATCCTGAAATCTGTTTATGTATTCAAAACTAGGAAAGTCTTGCCTTGAACGGAAAATTTCGCCCGGTTTAAGCATTTTAGTTTTTTAAATTAGTGAGATGGGAAAGCCCTTAGACGACCGATGTTGCAAAATAAAGAAACAAATACAAAACCAGAGATACATTACAAAATTGTACTTCGTCCTTAATATTTCGTTTCGACTATTTGATATTGTTACGCACAGTAATCAACATGAATTAAAATAATTTAGCTGGTGTTGTTAATTATTTATTTTATAAAGGTCAGAAATTATAAATATTTGCAAGAAGCTTATTATTAAGTGGCCAGCTTTAGTAAGCTTTCACATTTTATATCTACATTTTTGTTAACTGTTAAGTCTACGTCTACACTGTTGGCCACGTAATGAAGTTTCTAAAAAGCTATTCACTCCAGATAAAGCTTTCTGCAAAGAACATTTTAAAAAAAATGTACGACTAGCAAACGGTCAATATGAAGTAAAATTGCCGTTTCGTGCAAATCATCTAACGCTTGGAAACTCTATAGACTTGGCTATGAAAGTGGCAATTGAGTAAATTTCACCCACGTACCATCTTTATATCAAATTTTTCATGTGATGGGGTCAATGATGAAACAAATATGCGTAAAATAGTGATGTTTAAATAACGTCATTCATGAACGATCCCTATAAATCGATTATGTAATTGTTACATTAGTAAAGTGGGATCTGTAGAATAGTATTACTTAAATTGCACCATTTACGGATGATCCCTTGTTAGGTGATCCCACCATCTATGAGCCGCATACAAATATTTGTGATAGTCGTATGTTGTTACAAGTTTAAAAAATTCTGACAGCTAAGTGCTGCTAATTGTTGACAAATTGTAACAATTCACAACTTTAAACTTCCCCTCAAAGAAAATCACGAAAGTTTGGCTTTTTACTCGATACATATAAGCATCCTAATGATAATGTGATAATAGGGTTAAAGGATTCTTAAGAATATTTTACATGACATCATTTATGCCGAACTCTTAAGCCGTTAACCTAATCCTAATGCGATAGCTGGGTGGGAGTTCCCTTAAAAATTATTTTGCATGACATCATTTATGCGGAACCCCTAAGCCGTCCTCCAGGACTGTTTACCAGAGCTGGGGATCGAACTCTGGGTCTGAGCCTAGGAGTTGTCAAACTCCAGACTGCAGTCCACAGCGTCTCAACCACCATAGCAGTGTTGGTGAGAGAATTATAAATGTAGCTATTTAAGTTCTGAGGTAAGTATGTACCTGCCTTGATATAGTGCTATTTGGTTTTACCGGTTTTTTTGGTAGTAAGACTCCGAAGATTTTAGACCTGGGTCCACTTAACTGTTATTTGTGGAAAAATGATTAGTCCAAAAGATTTTGAAGTTTGAAATAGGGGTTCTTCAAAATATTATATTTGGAGGGACGTTGTTTATGGACAACCCCGGACATTCTATAACCCATTTACGTATGTGCACGTCTAATGCTTAATTATGTTGAAAAAAATTTAAAGTTGGGAATCAGGGTACTTCAAAATATATTTGAAGGACGCCTGTTATGGACGATCCCTAACAATCTGTAACCCATATGCGTACGTGAATGACGTAACGCTAAATTATGTTGAAAAGAATTTTATAGTTGCAAATGGGGGTACTTAAAAATATGATCTCTGGAGGACGTCGTTTATGGACGACCCCTCACTGTCTAAAACCCATATACGTGCATGACATAAAGCTACACCATCTATAACTCATGTACATATGTCAGCGTCATGTATTATTAAATTGGAATCGGTACAATGGTGAGGAAGGGGATGCTGGAGCTCATAGCCTGGATCCCAGTCCTAAGTATCGAGATGTTTCAAGTCACCTCGGCGACACTGCAGTCCCAGACCCACGACCACTATACCAGACTGCCCCGTGAAAGTACATACGTAAAAATTACCTTCAATGGTAATGCAAATTCGTGAAAATTTTACGTGTATTTTAATCGGCAAAACTTGACAACCTCTCAGCTTCGTATGCGTCTCCATGTATTGCATCCCTTGTTTTACCAAGATTTTGATTCTTGGTCCATTTAACTTCTAACTTCTGCCAAACTATAATTGCGATCATTACACAAAACAATAGGGTGCAATAATATGCCAGATGCTATGGGATGCTGGATATTATGAGTAAAGGAGTGATAAAATAAACGGTACAGATTACTAGTTTATTCTACACAGTTCATATACAACCAAAGGTGAGAGAATGTACTCGTCGGCTCGGAAGCTCCGTTCAACTCCTCTAGCTTTCCTGCGCTTGCTGGGTATACGTGCTGTAGTCGAGTAAGATTTAGTGAGCTCCGGTTGGCTCTCCGGGTGGAGAGCGGACGTGGTGGAAAGCGGTGTTGGCCACCGCTGACATCGCTACACATCTCCCTCAAATTTGTTAGTCACATTACACAGTTTTGATGATACTAACTAATTTAATTGGCGTTTAATTAGAATCCTAATATGGTTCCAAATAGTTATTACATGAAGCTTCTGTATATACATACATGATTCTTCTAGATCCTCAATATTACGAGGAAGGCTAGTAACAGATCTAACCCAAGTTAACTATATTGAAAAATATTTAATGATAATGAACTAAAACTTGTGCAGGCATAAACTCAATATAAACATTTTGGTGCAATATTTTGAACAGAAGAACAAGTGAGAAAACTTAGAGCTCATTTTGACCAATAAAACTGCGAAAACAAGCTTTCTGTCGAAAACGCTACCAAAATTCCTGGAATACGAATGTCTGTAAAAACGCTTCCAAATGTCTCTCGAAAACGCTTCCGAATTTTCTAACTATAAATTTTTTCAATATCTATGTATATAGGCCAGATATCAACCAGATGAATGAAAAACATATATCTACATAATTCTTTTAAAAATTACGCGAATAAAGAACGTTAGGTAGTGTACAAAAGTAATGTTTATTATTTTTTTTTCCTGATTTCTTGGTTTTATCTGCCCCTGGTGCTGCAGGAGCTTGACATGACGTGCGGTAGTTGAAAACGGGTTTGCCGATGACGTACTGCATTGCTAGTTGTATGTCTTTGCGCTTCCGTCCGGTCCGACGAACTTTTTACCCATATCAAACGACTCCGAATTAGTTTGAGAACTCGCACAACTGCCTGCTGAACCTTGATTAGGAGGAGGGACCGCAACCTTCGGTGGGTCGACGTCAACCACGTCAGTATTCTGTTCCAGGATTTTGGCTTCGGTTTCCACTAAAGTATTCTCTTCGGTCTCGCCCTTCTGGTCCGACTCTAATGTGATGTCGTCGCCCTGTCCTGCTTTCACGCCCACAGTACGAGTTTGCTGCGGTCGACTCTCAGGATAGTTGATCAACGTAGCCATCATCTGATCATCAGCCTGCTGTTCCAAGAAAATCTCCCCCCGATTTTGAGTGACAGAGGCGTACGTCAATATCTGGCCCCCGATTGTTTTTCCCTTTATCCAAACTGCTTCACCTGGAGTAACCTCTGCCTTCTGCACGACTCCACGTCGTTTTTCGTAACTCGCTTTTTGTTTGTGAAAGTGCTGGTGCTCCTTACGCTGAAACTCGGCCTTTGGGAACAATTCTGGCTTGAGTTGAGAGAACATTAGAGGTAAAGTAACGCAAACACGTCTACCCATCAGGAGCTGAGACGGAGAGTAGCCGTTTGCTAGGGGCGTGGCCCGGTATTCCAGAAGAGCCGAGTTTATGTCGCCTGACTTCTTCATCACAGACTTGACTATCTTCACCCCCGCCTTTACAAATCCATTGCTTTGAGGGTAGTTAGGAAGCGACGTCGTAGCCGTAAATCCCCACGATTTAGCAAATTTTTGAAATTCACTGGTTAACGTAGGCTCAAATTAGGATTCATTCTCGCTTCGGACTTCTACTGGAACCCCGTGTACCGCAAAGATAGATTTGCAATGTTTAATAATGGCCTCCGAAGCCAAGCTAGTTCCAAGTTTCATTACAAACGGGTATCGGGAGTAATAGTTGGTGAGAAGGAGATACCAATGGCCATGTAGCTTAAACAGATCCATGGCGATGCGTTGCCATGGCCGTTCAGGAACCTTCGGAAACTCTTGTGGAAGCACGCCTGATTCCCCCTGTACCTTACATACGCGTTGCACAAGATTGAGATCTTCACAAGCGCCCACTTCCAGTAGTGGTGTAGACATTCCTCGAACCACGTACACTTCGTGTCTGATTTGTTTGTCTTTATGACGCAAGGTAGAGGAGAACATACCTAATGTTTCCAAATTGAAGTCTGCAGCTCCGTACAGACTTCGTTTTGGGGGCCAGAGACGCTGCGTGGCATCATCTCACGGAATGTCGATTCTGGCAGTACAGTAACATCCGCCCCTGAATCCAACTTAAATTTTACATCCATGTTCCCCACCTTCACAGTAGCAGTTCATCTTTCCCTGCGCAGGCTTGACGCACCCCGTGATGAAGTAATTGCATCCAAGAAAAACGACTTGTCGGATAGGGAAGAGTGGGAAGAGGAGTCCTCTCCCCCAGCCCCTTCAACTTCTCGCACCTCCGTAGTAGACGTACGGCACACAGCCATAAAATGTCCCTCGCCATTACACTAAAGGCATTTTCGTCCCGTGGCTGGGCACTGAACTTTAGGATGTGGTAGACCCCTGCAGTTGGAGCAGTTTGATGTACCGCCTCCCCCCGCTGAAGCTTGCTGCTCATTCGTGGAGCTTCCTGATCCTTGAGAATTGCTCCTTCTTTTCCCTTTTTTCTTTTTCTTGGGATAGCTATTACCACCGCCATGATGCTGTTGAAGATGATCCACGTGAGTTGAATTGGAGTTAAGATGGATGACCGGTTGCTGCTTTTGCATTTCCTCATGTTGACAAAGGGCATCCACGACTTTGATTAAATCATTAGCACTATCGTTCATGAGTTTTTCACTTAATGCAATGCTCCGCATGCCCATTATGAGCCGATCCCGTATACGATCGTCTTGGAGAGTGCCGAAATTGCAGTTTTCGGCAAGAGCATGCACCGCCATTATAAAGTTGTCCGCAGTTTCGGTCTGGTGTTGAACACGTCGGTTAAACAGAACACGTTCGTAGAGGACATTTGTCTTCTTCTTGTAATGCGAGTCGAAAAGGACCAGCTGCTCAGCGTATTTGGATTTCTGATCCGATGAAGGGGCGAGTGAATTTAATAATTCCACTGCCCGGGGTCCCATGTGGTACTGGAGATAACTAATTTTTATAGCATCTGATTTTCCCGTGAGTTCTTTCACAGTCATGTACTGCCTAAACCGACCCTTCCACCGAGGCCAATCGATAGCCTTAAATGAGAACTGATCTGGAGACGGAATTCCGGACATGGCACAATTCTATCCCTGGTATAACTGGTAAAACAATGTTATTTCTAGGTAGCGAGAATTTTACACAATGCACCAACGACAAATGTTGGAATCGAGGGTAAATCTCACTCCGCTGTCACCATGCAATAATAAGTCAGATGCTATGGGATGCTGGATATTATGAGTAAAGGAGTGATTAAATAAACGGTACAGATTACTAGTTTATTCTACACAGTTCATATACAACCAAAGGTGAGAGAATGTACTCGTCGGCT
>JAQFZE010005691.1:0-10107 GCA_034695245.1 Dicyrtomina saundersi
AGTCATGCGCATGAAACCTGAAGAGGTGGAAGAAGCTGGTATGTACGTGATGAATAATTAAACTTCTGTTCTCGCCTCATACATTTGAGTAAAAATAGGTTTATTTATATGCAAATTCTTGGAATGTTCTTGCATATAGTACTGAAGCCGGAACCGAAACTGACAATGTGCATGATGTAAACTACAATACAGGCTGATTTAAAAGTTGCATGATTCCGACCAGTTAATGAGTAAAGGCTACTACAGTAAGTTAGTAGGTAAGTATGGAATCCAGGAATATTAGTATTTGTGCATTACCATAATTTGTCGTCGACATGAACGGACATAAACGCAGCTGCTCATACCCGGCTTTATTGTTTTAAATTCGGCGATCTGTCAGAATGTAAACAGGATTTCCTCAAAGCCTCAGAGTATGCTAATATATATTTATGCTTTCTACCTCAGTTTCAATTTCATTAGAGTATTTGCAGGCATCAAGATTTTATTTAGCCCTCAGAAATCTTGTGTTTATTATATTATGAGGTTAGGTGCGGGTGGCGGTGAACCACGTTTCCTACTAACAATAAGTAACGATAAGATGGTATGGGAGAAAATTAGGCCATATTATAACATAGATTATAGTAAATATAGTTCATTATATGAATAGGTAGAATTAAGTAACATGCATGTAAAATGTTGCATGGCCAAATCCAAAAAATTAATAAATTATTATGTATAACAAAAGTCTGTTCCGAATACTGAGTCTTTATATAGGGTATCCTCATGGAGGACAGTGCAGTGGCAAGTTTAGGTTTTGACTATTATACTAATATTAATTACATGTAATATTCGGGCAGGCAAAAAGTGTTTTACTTGTAGTAAATATTTTTAAGGTAATATTCTATGGTATAGGTACTAATTATTAATAAATACCTATATATTACAGTAAATCGTAATGCAAGATAATTATCTCTATATAATTATCCTTTATTTCCAGACCATAAATTCAGTGAAATGCAGATGCCAATATTGTCAAATGATAATTATTATGAAGAGGGAATCGACGACGTCATATTATATTTCTCACTTAATTACAGTTGCTTATACTTGGCGATAATTACTTAAATTCCAGTAAGTACACTGCATCAGATTAATCACAGAGATTTCTATTTATGGTCAACAATTCTTATTCAAGGTTGTCGCTGAAGGTGCATTTGCTTATAGTTATACATAATAAGTCGCTAATTTATCTTATAGCAGTAATATAGCAAGCAGCCTTATAAGTATGTAACTTGTCTATAGGCATTCATGTGTAAGGTTATAATTACATAATTTTGTGTAAGGATATAATTACATGTATTTATCAGCTAATAAAACCAACCACTGCAACAGTTCGGACTCTGGATGCAAAAATGATAAGATTCTGCAATGCTATATTTTCTAAAGAAAATGATGTCCAGAGACTAATTAAATTCAGTATGCCTCATCATTATTGCCGAACTAATCATGAATTAGTTTCTTTTGTATACCTTCACTGCATAATACCTCGTACAGTTTTATAGGTGAATGTTAAATGTAGGTATAGTATTGGACTTATAGAAATATAACCTGATAAACTGGTCATGTCGCATGTGACAGCTTATTGTTAATGCATGGTAAAAATAGGATAAACTCTGGAAGACACAAAGTAAGAGCTTTTAAAACTGTACTTAAGTATTTATGTGTATAGTATTCGACGTCCATCCGACATCGACAAGAGAAGTTTTCTAAAGACACATTAATCTTTTGCTGTCTTGTGGTGTTGTAGTTATACAATCTAATACATTCAGCCTAAATGCCAGAAGGCAACAAAGGATTGACACTAAAGATAAAGATTAGCTTTAATAAGTAATTGGATATCAATGATATGATTACATTTACATGTACAGGTAAATCCATAAATCACAAATAAATTCTTATGCATGCTCTCTATATATTCTATTCGTTTTTCATTTATAACTTCAACCTTCCCTCAATGTGCCCCCATTGTACCCTCGCTCACATCTTACGCTAATAAATTAAGGATTATTACTAAATTACTATTTCTGTTTATTAAGTATATATAGCATAGGTACATTATATTCACAAATAAAATTATCTAAGCACGAGCCCCCAATTAAAACATTTTACGAGAATATGTCTCGTTTTCAATATTTTTTACGGGAAAAATTAACGTTTCGTTTTTGAAAAATAAAAAACTCTATGATCATGATCATGAATCATGAGACAATTCGGAGTTAAAACAAAAATGGCAATAATTAATAAATAAAATAAAATACTACTGTCTACTGACTTCTTGCTTAAAATAAGATGCGCCAGAAAGAGTATTTATTAACAGTGCAACGTGCAACTGCAAAAAGAAACTATAGAGCTGGACTGAAAAAAAAATTGACAGCACGGGGTTCCATGAAACTGACGCAGTGAAAATCCCGGTTGTACAAGAAGATAGTATAGTCCAGAGGCGCAGTCTGTTTGCCAAGCCATCTACTACTTACATGGCAAGATTTGGTGTTGTTATCAATCCTAGTTTGAAGTTTTGAAGTTTATTCATTTGCACTATTCAGATATTTTAAATTATATTCCAGTCTGTGCATTTTCAGTGGGCCGGTAGAATCAGAGTCTAAAGATATATTAAGCACAAGACAAGATCATAGCAAATAGTATAGAATCATTTAAATCTAGTTGCTAGTGTCTGGATCTGGAAATTGGAGATAACTGCTGACATTGAGAGTTTGAGAGTCGTGACAGTCGAGGTCAAGGGTAACACTCATTTCGAGGCATAGAGAGGCAGGGAATATTATTTCCACCAGTCAACAAAGTCAGAGCAATTTCACGTAATCAGCTTATCTCTCTGACAAAACTTAATCATTCAAATTCTAAAAGATTCGTGGTCGGGAGGGACAGAGACGGACGGCTAACACTTTTGTCATACTACGCCTCAAGTAGGGACGTGTTTCTTGTTACGTGTAAGATTTTTTGAGCGACTATGGCTGGAACTGAAGGAAAGGTGAGGAAATTAATAGTTTATCAATAATACTAAATTAATTAGTAATCAAGCTCCAATCAAGTTAGATTTATTTTTTATTGCTTCGAAATTTAACGATAAAAACTAATGGGTTCAAAAATATAATTATCGCTCAATTATTCACATTGAAGTTAATTAATTAGTCACACATTTAAATTGCTTTCAATGCTTTCTGTATATATTTCTTGTTTGTTTGTTGGTTGTATTAATTATTGTTAGGGGTGTGCTTTTATTTTCCGTCCTTAGTTTTCTTATTTGAATTGAAGTACTCTGCCATGTGTATGTAGTTTTTGATTAGAAAAATAAAGTTGAAAAATCTTAAAATTTGTTTGTGTGCACAGGTTATTAAATGCCGGGCGGCAGTGGCTTGGGAAGCTGGACAAGAATTGAAAATCGAAGAAGTCGAAGTTGCCCCGCCGCAAGCTGGGGAAGTTCGAGTTAAAATTTTGGCAACTGGAGTGTGTCATACAGATGCGTACACACTGAGTGGTAGCGATCCCGAAGGCTTATTCCCATGTATTTTGGGACACGAAGGTGGTGGAGTTGTTGAGAGTGTTGGACCTGGAGTGACAGATTTCAAGGCCGGAGATCATGTCATTCCCCTTTATATTCCTCAGTGCTACTCGTGTAAATTTTGTAAATCCCCTAAAACGAATCTGTGCGGAAAAATTCGTTTGACACAAGGAAAAGGTGTAATGCCGGATGGTACATCAAGATTTACATGCAATGGAAAAACTATCTACCATTTCATGGGATGCTCTACATTTGCTGAGTTTACTGTCGTTGCTGAAGTTTCTTTGGCTAAAGTAACTGAAGAGGCCCCGCTTAATAGAGTTTGTCTTCTTGGTTGTGGAATATCTACTGGATATGGAGCCGCTTTGAACACTGCTAAGGTGGAACCAGGATCGACTGTAGCTATTTGGGGGCTGGGATGCGTTGGCCTGGCAGTAGCTATGGGTGCCAAGCAAGCTGGGGCTGCAAGAATTATTGGAGTCGATATCAATCCTGATAAGTTCGAAGTTGCCAAAAAGTTTGGATGCAATGAGTTTGTAAACCCTAAAGAGCTGACTAAGACGATTCAAGAAACTCTTATCGAAATGACCGATGGGGGTTTAGATTACACATTTGAATGCATTGGCAATGTTGGAACTATGGTGAGGTTAATTTTTTGCAGTCAGTGTTTTAGCTTTTTAGTAAAACGCATTTTGCAGATAGTATCATTGTGGTTGTATGTCTACTCATTTTATCATTTTTGCAGAGGGCCGCTTTGGAATCATGCCACAAAGGATGGGGAAAATCAGTAATAATCGGTGTTGCTGCAAGTGGGCAAGAAATTTCTACACGGCCGTTTCAACTTGTTACAGGTTTTTTAAAGCTTTAACCTCTCTTACATTTGATATATAATATTTATAATTTATCTATATCTGTACCAAAACCAATTCTTGAGAATTAAAAATATTTTTAAGCATTAAATATCACAAACTAAGTAATTAGTAATGTTTTTATGTAATATTGAAAGGTCGAACGTGGATGGGCAGTGCTTTTGGCGGTTGGAAAAGTAGGGACTCGATTCCAATTCTGGTCCAGCAATATTTAGAGGGAAAAGTTCTTGTCGATGAGTTTGTTACTGGGAATCTTCCACTTGAAAAAATCAACGATGCATTTGAACTGATGCACTCTGGAAACAGGTACATATCTACTCTGGCGATTTTGCTAACACTGTACTATAATTCAAATATTATGTCTAATCTACGATGGGGTTTATTTTTAAGCATCCGAACTGTGATTGACTTCTAACAACCCATTTTCGAGCCAAGCGGACAAATTATATTTATGGGACCCTCTTCTGAGCGTATGATTCTGAACTTCCGAAATTCAATAGTTATTAATGATTCGTGTTTATAGTTTTCCTATTGTGCCTTAGGAAGATTTTCCACAGCCATTAATAAATTTTGTAATAATTATTTGGCAGCTGCAGCATGCCGTTGCAGTTGCAGACTACCGACTGATTCGTGTTATATCAATAATTATTTTCTGGCAATAAAACTCACTGAATAATTCGATTATAATGACTGGGTTTCTTACTGATTACTAATTGTGTTACTTTTAAGCCAGGCGCTGTAGTTGCACAGTGTACTTCTACTTCTTGCCAGCTCCAGCATCTGGAGTAAAATAGTAGAAATAGCTTTAGCTTACATTGTAGTTACATTGCAGGGAATACTTAGAAGACCTACATTAATCCCAAACACGTGGTTAAGGTCATTCATTGTGATAAAGTCATATTAGAAGCATGAAATTTATGAATTTTCTCCTATTAAATTTCTCTAAAGAGTGGAGAATAGTAAACTATGCCGTTTATACTTACCGTATTTGAATGGTTTAGTGCCCTCCTTAGAGAATCCAATCCTCCCGCGGGCAACTTTTTTTAGTGTGCATCTTTGTTCGACAAACCCATGCCTGCCTTGTGGACCACTATCTTTGCATGGTTGTCTTTATTACAATTCGTAGGAAATGGCAAACGAGAAAACGTATACCAAATTAGTGAAAGCCTTACTGATATAAGGTATCATTACTTTCTCTGCATCTTTGCATCCGATTCAGTTCCCCCATAACTTTTATTCCAGCAAAACCCCATGCGTAAATACATTGTCGGACCAAAAAGTAAAAAGTGGAGATAGCTGGGCAAGGCTGTCGAAACCCTGCCGTTTATGTTTGGGGTTCTTTGGCTAATTGAGCACATATTGTCGAATTTTTATAATCATGTACTGGGGGGTATCCAAACCCTGCCCTTCGTACTTGGTTAACATGGAGATGAAATTGTTTGGATACCTGGCCCAATGGTGCATTTATAAAAATCCAACAATAAATTTGTATGCAAACTGCGGTTACCTGAATTGTGTCTAAACGTGCTAAACAATTTCTTTTGTCATTCTGCATCTTTTGATTTACTTTTCATTGCTAAATGGTTTAATGTTTTAACAAAAGCCTTAGAGATTTGAAATTTTGTACTTTTTCATATAAATGTAAATTAACTACTACTTTTTTAGTGCATAACTATGTATAACTGTGATATAAACGGTATGTGGGCCTAGGTCAAATCGACTTCATGAAATATTTAAATGTATGACTTTTGCGTATAACATAGAATAATTGATGGACATCAAAAAAAGTAAAATGTTTCAATTACATATTACTTATGTGTTCCATTGAATTGGTCAATCCAGCAATAAATAAGTCATAGGATAAGAATCATTTTTATATCCCTTCGAGTTTACTTGGGTGCAATATCGTGGTTACCTCATGGTAATTATAAATGTCCTTACTAAAGATATTCATTATTTTTGAATAGCCTGTTGATTTTGATGCTATGTACTGGGCATGAAATGTCTGTAAACGTTGCAATAAAAATGTTTACTGTACGCAGAAATAAACTTTTTCCATTTTATTTTTCACATTAATTTCAAGCTGGAATGTTAGCTGCACACCACTGTTTCGTATATAATCGTATTTTTTAACATTTTTCTCGTATTAGTCCAATCATTGGGTTTAGATAATAATTTAATTTTCTTAAAAATGTAACACGTGTTGATTCGTTTAGTACTTATTTGACAGCTTAAATTGTTGGAAACGATAGCGTTAAATATACACGTCACTCAATCTATTGTACCAACTATGGTTCTTATGTATGTAATAAGTTTATTACACGATACACACCGTACAAGTACAAAAATGTAACACTAAACTACGAAATCCAACGTTTAATTTTATTTATTGGTTACTTTGTTACTTTTTACTCGACTTAACTACTACGAAATATTCTCGCCGGGCTTATCTTTCTCTTGGATAAATTTAGATAGTAGATACTCTGTTTACGCAAAGTTATAGGATTTCACTAATTCAACGTTACTAATAATACCACTATTATTGTTGTACGAACCACTGCACTGTAACAGTTACAGCAGAGCGTGACGTGAAGTTAATATCGAGCTAGTTAATTTTATTTTTTTTAAATTGAAACATATTGCGATTGTTAGTACACACGAGGTTACTACATATATTATAAAATTCAAAGTATTTTTAGCTATATACCAAAACAAATAAAATAAAACTAAAAAACAAGAAAATAAATTCTGAATTTTTACTCGTAAAATAAATTGCAAATTAATGTAGTACGCTGCGAGCTGCATAAAATTATATAGATGGCACAATGTTATAATTATTACAGACTTAAAATAATGTCTCCCATGTTATTCATGGGTAAAGCTTTAATCATAAAAAGAAACTGTTTCTGCATAATTTCAGAATGAGAAACTCTGCGCCCACGAGTTTGTAACATCTTTGAAATACTTTTTTAAGCGTTCGAAAAAAAAATCTAAGCATATTACTAGCGAAAGTGAAAATATTTAAATATTTTAGCAGGGTGTGATATATTTATAATATTTATAATATATTTATATGTAATTACCTGTAGTGATATACTAGGAATGCTTATTATTTTCTGCTCTTATTTTTATACTTGTGTATATTTAACATCAGAATATATATTTGACGTCTCTTCGAAATTTATTGACCAAATTATATTCTTGAAGTTGCGGACTTCCCCAGTGACAACATGTTTGTCTAAATTAGTAAGTATCTCTGAAGTATGTGATGGTTTTGATTTTGCATCATTACATCATTTGAAGTGCATAAAATTTCACAAATGGAATTCATTAGCTGTTATCAACATCAACCCTCTATATATCTGAAGACTTCTGACGACGAAAACTGATGACAGTTGTATGTAAATACAAAAGGGTTCACTGTCTTAAATCCTGCATTTCCTAAGTAATACATGCATTACGATTACATTTAAGTTTTTAAGAAAACTCACAGACTCTGTACTATATAATATATTTATTGATTATAATATTGATACTAAAACTGTTAAAGAGAAGAAGTAGTCAGTAACTGCCCATATAGTATATTATAGTAGCATAGTGTAGTTAAAATAACATATTTTTCAACATCACTGAAACAATACCGTCACCGTCATCTATATGATCTCTGACGTTTACGACAAAAATGGAGACCAGTGAGTAAAATTTAGCTACACCTATAAAATTTAGTAGAAAAAACATTTTGGAGTAATATAATAAGTAGAGATAGAGAGAACATGATATTGGTTAGATGGAATAATAATGATAAGTCAATATTAAATAAGTCTTTAAATTTAAAAGCTTGTTTTTTATGCTCATTTGGTAATCTCTCCAATCCAAGGTAGAAGCAAATACAATTTCATTTTTCATTGTTTTCGGGACGTCGGGAGTCTCACAATTACAACATTACAATGATTACGTAGTTTATACAATACATAATTACATTCATATGTATATGTACTTACGAGACGTTTACCTATTTTAAGTTTTCACCCAAGTTTTTAAACTTAGCACAATGGAGAAAACAGAATGATTACAATTTCCTATAGTTGTTTTACAACCGAACCGTGTAAGTACGTGTAGTTATTAATAATTCTAAAAGTCTACAATAATACATAAAATAAAATAAAAAGACAGACAGTATACCTTATCTTACATAGTTGATAATTAGGTGAGATTCTTTTTATATATATAAATTCTAATAATATGGCAAAAATCACAAATATGACACACTCGTAAGTAATACAACTTATAAAGTTTCTTTAAAATACTATTTTTGTTTTGTTTTACATGTAGTAGATTTAAATTTTAATGGTTTATTTATTATAATTATATAGTATGGTAGATTCAAAACTTACAAATTACTTAAGGAATGTTATTCATATACTTATTCTCACGCTAAATACTTTATATTCACAAATAATAGCCTCATTGTCTACACGCTGTTTTTTTATGACACAAAATAAACTGGTATCATTAAAGCTTTCACAAATACAAAACAGCCTCATTTCCTTGATTACACATTCCCACCAGATAACAAAACGTACAACAATAAGACAGTCCACCAAGGTACATAACATAATCATTTATAAATTCGCTGTTCTTTGTAACTTTTCTGCTATTGACAAACTCTTCCGCATCTCAAAACGTTTTGTTTTCCAAATCTTCGCTTATCTTCACAATTAAAAGTACTGCTTTGATGTTTTCACCGTAAACCTATAAAAATTGAGCATACTCCGTTAGCATAAAGTAGAAAGGAACCATTATACTCTTGAAACAAAATGTAAAATAAACACATTTTCGTGTGCATTATAGCATTAAAATTTTCAAGGCTTAATGCACGCATTCATAAAGATCTTAAATCAACATGTTTACTATCAAGTATTTTAGATTCACTTCTTTTTTTTTTATTTATTTTGTATGAAAGGGAGCTAAATTCTTAATAAAAGACACCTGTCTTCAGAAGTCTCCACCTGCTGTTAAATAATACCGTGCACGGCTGCAAGGTATTTCGTAAAGGTTTCTAAGCGTAACCCCTATGAAAAAATTATCTTCAACTCGCATAAGCTTTTCATTGCTGCCTGTTACCTCACGGAACATAAGCAGAAACAACGATGCATTTCAAAGAAAACTTTAAAGGAAACGTTTGATTAACATGCTACTGAATAAACTGGTTCACATGAATTTACATTTGAAGAAAAATTGTCTTTCTATAAAAATCTAAAAGGTTTGAATTGTTTTATATTTTTTTTTAAGAATGGCTGAAATTATATTTTTGTTTGAAATGTTTATTTATAGGTACTGGACCTGAAAAAAACAGCTTCGGAATTTGAGTAAAAAATCGAAGGCGCCAAGCTCATACAACACTGCTGATACCTACTGATCGGTTAATGTATTAAATAAACAAAGAAAAACTAAAATTAAATCACTGTATGTATTACTTAAATCTCCAATGGACCATCTGAGCTTCCTTCGACATCAGTGTCGTCTTCATCATCCAAGTCATTGTCGTCGCGTGTAGAGAATGATCCTATGAAACCCACAAAATAGTACGCTTATTATTATGCCAGTTTAGACTTCTGATGTAGCGAAAATAAAGTTTAGAACTTTAATTAAATTAATTCGGATTCCCATGCAAATACATAA
>JAQFZE010005692.1:0-10106 GCA_034695245.1 Dicyrtomina saundersi
AAAAAAAATAAAAATAAATTTATTAGTATTGCTATAAAATTTCGATGGATAAAAATATTTTTATTTTTCTGAAAATCTTCCAAGTAGCAGATTATTAAACTTCTTCATAATAATGTAATTGCAAAAAATACCTAGTTAAACCAGAGCAACTAAAAGTGTAGAGATATATTTTTGTATGTATTTGCATATTATGAATTACACATGTACATGCAAATAGTATATTTTACGGGACATTTTTAATAATAATTAATGAATTAAAGTCGTAATTAAGCAACCACGGTCTAGACTGACCAATACCTCTTATTTATTCAAACTACAAGGCTGTATTTTTGTATTTTGTACACTTAATTAATGTTGCATAATGTGCTAACGCCAAGTTGACTGAATTTATTACATACAAATTTACTTATACATTTTATAAAGCATTACTAACAATATTTGATTCCTTTCGTTTTTCCCTGCGGACAAACTTAACCGCTTTTGGGTCCCACAAACGAGTTTCCAAAACTTTAATAATTTTTACACAAGACTCCGACTCCGCTATTGAAAAAGGCAACGTCAAGGAAACATCCTGTTGAGGCAGATCTTGAAAGTTGATGGTAGCGGTGGACATCTCTTCGGAATCGGAAATAGATCTCGACAGGTTTGAAAAATTCCGGTACAGCTCACGTGAGACGCGACGAATGTCACGAATAGATCTCCGGGATCGTTTTCCATCCCCAGCATCTTTAGATGTGGCCAGGCTCAGGGCCAACACCGGCAGATCATTTTGAGGAAGATATTTAAATGACGCCATTGTAGATGATGTTGAAGAAAGGGATGAGGAGCTTGACGCAGGCGCTACAGCGCATGACAACGTCACAGGAACTGACTCTAGCGGAACTAGTGCTTCGCCCAAAATTTCTTGGGCTTGAAAACAACCGCAATGACCCGGTGCGTGATAGACACGCATGGAAATGAGGCCTCCAAGCGCCTTTTCAGCTTTTTTTAGTGGACTATTGAAAATTAAAACTCAGTAAAAATTTTGTACTTTAATGTAGACAGTAATTTTATAGCATGGAAAATATTGTAAAATTTTAATTAAAAATAATTAATAGTTTAACATACAATTCAAAGGTTTCTTCAATGAGCGGGAAATTTGTTTTCCAGAATTTCTGAGTTTTCCTCAAATAAATTTTGTACAATTCTAACGGAATAATATTGACAGTGACATAAGGACAAACTTCACTCGTGGTATCGCCCTCATTACTATAGGCCCGCGTCTGCATCTCAATCTGCGCTACCTCCCGCTTTGTTTTTAACCGCCGACAATTCAAAATTTCAACGCGCAGAATCTCAGTGTCTTCGAAATAGGCAGCGCGGAAAGTTATCATGCTGTTTTGATATTGATTGCCCTTTTTCAAATTTGAATTAGAACTGAGATCACGCTTAAGATTGGAAAGACGAACTTGATGCTGCTCGTAAAGGTCACGTGTGTATTTCAAAATGAGCGCGCTTGTAGGCGAAAAGTGAACTTGGAGCAAGTCCTTGATTTCGTTGATAGTTTTTGTTATGTATTGAATGCTTGAAGGTGTCGGTCTCGGCGCCGCCCACGGTTTTTTTGCGGACAGGTTTTTGTCCGCGTCAGACTCAATAGATGTTCTACCAGCACCAGGAAGTAGAAATGGCGACGCGGGAAAACACAAAGTTTCCAGTATATTTAAAATCTGTTGGTATTTGGCATAATAATGGTCAAATTTTCGGTTTCGGTTTTTGCTTTGTTGAACATGAGCCTCGATAAGAGATTTCAAAGCGTCAAATGTAGCTTTGAAAAATAAAGAGTGAGCTTCCCTGTGTCGAGTGGACATTTTCTCGTGGATTTGGTTCAGATTTTGAAGGAAATAGTCATCAAGAGCTTTTTTAATGTGTGGTTCGTCCCCGTTTTGTGGTTCATTTTGCAGGTCAACGAGGTTTTTTAGAAAGCGAAATATGTTTGTGTCCATCTATACGATTCATTTTGTAAATTTGAGTTAAGGCGGAAAAAGTACTGCGGATTATTCTGCCTATTAGCTGGGGTCAATTCAGTTTTTGACCACAGCCACTCACTTTAAATTTTAACCAATAAAAATGTGTTACGGTTTTTAGCAATATTGAGCTCACCTCAGGTTGAAGATTGCCCAGAATTCTAGAAATTCTCGCGTCAATTTCGTCTGCCGTATCACTGACGATATTTAAAAGAGTGCGCCGACGCTGCTCAGCAATTTCTGACCCGCGTTTATTTTTAATATCATCGAAAATTTCCGCCATAAGTTTTGTGTGAAGGAAATTCATATTTTCACATAGGCAGTCTAAATTACTCACGGCTACGCAAATCTGTAAATATCAACCAGACAACTATATACGTAATTAATTAAAATACAGAAGATACAAGTAAAAAGATAAAATTACAGATATTAGCACAATGTACGCAGTCGTTGACCTGGGTAGTGAAGAATATGTCAACCATATTTACGTCCAGGCTTCCACTTGCACTATTTTCATCTAATCCACTTATTGTTGCTTGTTTTTTAAGGACGTCGAAATTGTTTGGATACGCTGCTTTCCAGTAGCATTTTATGCACATTCCAAAATCCTGTATGGTATTATTACACAAAATAAACTAATAACTACCCATGCATATGCACATTTGAAATAAAAAATTAAACCAATAAGGCCCACCTCCCCTTGTTTAGCAGCTTAAAAAAATTTATGATATCTAAAAATCTTACATAAAGAATTCTTGAGATAAATGCAAATGCGTCATCTGCGTCAGTCCAGCGTAGTGACTTCCATACAAATAAATAATTCTAAAAAAGTAAAACACAGGATTTCACATTAAACGTGTGGGTAAAATTAATAATAATTGTGGTAGTAAAAACAAATCGTTTACATATTAGGGATCGTCCTCAAATGACGTCATCGGTGAGGTCAATCTACCTACTTGGCTTCTGATGGCATTCCATGTTAGTATTAATTATAGCCACTTATGCAATGGTTAATAAGCTGATCACAACAGGGGAGTCTTAAAGGGCCCTACAAAATAGTGATTTTTCAATGACGTAATTTGTGGACGATCCCTTATTAGAATAGAATTTTTGACTCGGAACAATGAACTTTTTTTTTAATTGATTAATAAACAAGAGCAGTACATCATTAAAAACACAGCAAGTTTCACGTCCTGACGGGCAAAATCTGAATTTTAAAACCTCCTTTTCATTATAGGGACAATAGCGATATGGTTTGAGGATCCTTGGGAACTTGCTAGTCACTTCATACCATGCAACGTCCAGCCAGTTAGAAACAGATGACACGATTGATGATTTTAAATCAGGGCTTTCAGGGAAGTACCTTTGGGTTATTAAGGTTTTTTCCAATGTTGAAGAACTTCCTGATTCTCCATTATTATTTGGCATACTATACAGTTTTGAATAATTGAAAACAAACAGGAAACAAATTTTAAAATTTAGGCAACACACTTTTTACAAAGCGGTGTTTTAAAATACCCTAGATTTCATTTTTCACTATTTTTCTTTAAGCCATTTCAATCGGTTGAAAATTTGATATAATTTTTATTTCAAAATAAAAAATTATCTTTTTTTGTATAGTATACAACACAAAACGCTTACCTTATAAATTGTACCACTTTCAAGTATAAAGCAAATAGATCCTTTCGAATTTGAATTTGATCCATGAATTGCTGATGTGAGAACGGGGATGGGATAGAAATTACTTCATTTCCAAAATTAATTGGTATTAAAGTATCCAGGGTTTTTATTACTAACAGCCCCACAAGATTTCCAAACTGTCCGTTATAGATAGTTCAGCATACAAAAAAATCCAGTATTTTTTAATGAACTGTGTGGTGCAATGTGCAATAATTATTTTGATTTGGTTTATTGAAATAATTGTTAGTACACGTTTAGCTTTACCTTGTCATCGTAGACTTTGTATGTGGTTTGGAAAACGGCCAGTTGTCT
Source organism: Dicyrtomina saundersi (assembly GCA_034695245.1). Taxonomy (NCBI): domain Eukaryota; kingdom Metazoa; phylum Arthropoda; class Collembola; order Symphypleona; family Dicyrtomidae; genus Dicyrtomina; species Dicyrtomina saundersi. Next base: position 3,996 of record JAQFZE010005692.1, read on the forward strand.
ATGTAAAATTATGATTTCAAAAATACCTTTATTTCGACAATTTAGTTCGTGTAATAGTCGCACCCGTAAAATTCGTCCCCACATTACTCGAACCCATATAAGTCGCACCCGGGGGTTAGTCACCTCCGCTTAACTCGCACCCGCGCATTACTCGCACCCGTTATATTCGCCCCCGTGAAGTATGTGAGTACTGTGGGGGCGACTTTTACGGGTGCAACTAATGAAGGTTCCGAATATTAATTATATTGTATTTGAATATTATAAATACGGTTATTTTTGTGTGCCATATTATGCATCTAATGCTGTGTAGATTTGAGTAGTTTATAGTGCCTACCTTTTGACTTTGCTTATATCCGAAACTAGTAAAGCTCCAATTTTAGTAACGGTAACAATTTCCGTGTCTGTTTTGGTTTGTTCCTGCGCATCCCTTTGGATTGCTTCAAATCTGTACATATTTGTGTGTAGTTCATATACAAAGTCAACGAAATAATTAAAAACCTTGTGTTGCATCGGCATGCCCCCTGGTTTGCAATTTAATTAATAGTAATTGTCCATGACATTATTTATGGACGATCCTTAATGTTTTCCAATGAAAATCTTGAGTCACCACAGTTAACCGCCTTTATATTAGTAATAATAACTATAACTATAATAAAAAGAAACTGAACTTAGTTACAATTTTTCTGCGTCTGCTGTGACAGTTGCTATCTTGATAGCCTCGTATTTTGTAGGTCCCAAAATTACAAATTTATTCAGCATCTTCTCAAATGAATCTTGTTCAAGTTCATTCTCATCCGAATCATCCGAGGGGTCTGAATCGAAATCATCCGTGGAAAGTTTGGTTCTGGTTCTGCTTTGATCAAACATATTTGATAAAATTGCCGGGAAATTATAAACAAGATTATCGCATGCTAACCAAAACGCAGTCATCTAAAACCACATAAACAATAACAATCATGTAATAAATTAATAATATCCAACCAAACTGTGTGATTTTAATATTATTTTAAAATTAAATCCAAATTTTATGAAAAATAATTAACTTTCGTAAAAATTTATTGCATTATTATGATACTCACATCGCTCAAGTTGAGATTCTGCTTTGACCTGTGACTCATAATGGCGGACATGAGCGGCGGGAAAATTGAGAATAGATTCGCGCGCCATGGATACTCACACTGGACCCGTGAGAACACGCGCCACTTTTCAAGGTCAATGACCGCTGGAGACTCACCTGATTTCTTTTCCAGAATATTTAGGGCTTCATTGCCGGTCAGAAGTGAGATTAGGTTACTTCTTGGGAATGCAGTTTCTACTTCAGCGTTAAATTCAATGTTTGAATTGGAATGCAGCGCATGCGTGAGTAGGAAATAAAGGACGTGGCGATATTCTGCGTTTTGACTGCCTTGGGCTGTAATGTCATGGTCGCAGTCCGCTTCGTTAATTTCTTTCACTATTAAGAAGTTGGAAAGGATCCCCCCGTTTTCTTGGTTGTTGTGCATCTGCATCTGTAGTTCCTTCCAATTAATTTTCAAGTTGTCGACGTCGTCATTATTTTCGTTGGTGGTTTCTGTACTGATGGGCGGAAAACCAACCATGTCTTTCCAGCCTTGGCCCCACGGGTGATTTTCTGTGATTTCCGTGCGGTACAGGAGTTTGTTGTCGTCCTTGTCTAATGCTAAAACCGTCTAATTACGATGGAAAATAAATCAATAAATCAGGTTGTTTTAGATTTTAATTTTGATTTTGTCGTATTTAAGTAAACACACAGCTCTTTTCCAAGGCAAGTAGAATAATTATTCTACTTGCCTTGCTCTTTTCTACATATTTGATTTTTCTATGGTATGGGGAGGGCGGGAAGTTTAAAAGCCCAAAGAAAACTTAAATGTTTAGTTGGTTAAGTAAGTTTAATTTTAGTGTTTGTTGAATCAATGGAATGTCGTGCATACAAATTGTAAAAAGTTCGTTGTGTTGATTTACGCTATTTTTGATTTGTTTAAATGAAATTATACTCAACTACATCAAACTTACAAGATTAGATTGACAGACATAAATCCCTTGATAGTTCCCGGGTATTTCTATCCAATCAATTTTTAATGGTTGAGCAGAAACAAAGTCGGCCGTCATGTCCAGCACATCGTCCAAGTTTTCACTCAAAGTCCAGCATTTCCAGTCACTGGTGATAACCCAGAGCGTATCTTTTCCAGCAGACAATAGACGCGCTCCCCCCGGAGGACTATAGAAAGTGACCCAGTCAGTGCCCTTCGGATTTAAGGCAACTATTCCGGCTCCGGCTCTGAATACAATGTTTCCATCCTTCATTAACATAAACGGAATTCCATTTCCTGACACTGTGAGTTGGCAAGCAGTCAGAGCTACCGATATTTCTGGACCTTCCACGATTATCCATTTATTCCCGTACACCGATTCGCGGAAGTGTATCTAGTAAGTAATCATTAAAAAATTAAAATACACGGTAAATGACTATCAACTATGAATACATGGACTCAAATAATCGCCGGGCTTTGTCACTTTAAAAAATTGAATAAGCACCAGGGCGCATATTCCGTCATTTACAATGTATTATATATCTTGCGCGTCTAATTTTTAGCAATATAGGTTTACGTAAGCGTATAAGGCAAGGGTGGAATTAATTATTTATCATTACTTAAAATGATATCAAAACTTGCTGCTGAATTTTTAACTACTTAGTATTAGGCATAAACTTACTTTTCCGTTAACATCCACTGCCCAGGCACAACTTGAGTCTTCAGTATTCTATATAACATTTTTAATCAAATTAAATCAATACGTTTGCCACTGGTAAGGTCGTAAGGTGGTAACTCATCGTACCTTTTAGACTTGCTTATTAAAATAGTAAGATTAAAATGTAGGGTGAGGGTGCCTAATTGTGGCCGGTATCCTAATTGTGACCGGCTGATTAAATTCGTATTAGTTGAAAACTTTTGAAACTCAAAGTTGCAGAACCAGTAGATGGAAAGCCGAACTTTACAAACAAAAATTCAATCTTGGTATGCATCGACTTTTATCAGATATGCAGCCGGTGGCCACAATTAGGGCACCAGCCACAATTAGGCACCCTCACCCTACCGTAAAAAGTATTATATAAGGAGAATGCCTAAATGTGGCCGATGTTCTAAATGGGGTCGTACATGGGCTGTATTTCGGAAACTATCGATGTGAAATAAATCTGTATTTTTATGTGTAGAGTTCAAAAATCTCTATGTATTGATTTTTCTACAATTTAAAGCACACGACTACAATTAAGCAGTCTCGCATCATCCCGTACATAATAAGTTCAAAATTATATACTAATTAAATTATGTATAGTACTATGCCATAATATTAAGTACCGTACTAATTACCTTTATTTCCTCAGCCATGATGCTAACGTCTTGATTATAATGGTACTTCCGTTTAAAGTTTAAACCACTACAGGCTGTTTGCAAAGACCAAGATTCTATTTAAAAATCCCATTTCTGGTAAAAGAAAAAGGTTATGTGATTAATCCTTCTTTGATTTAAACACATGCATGTGAACTTATCCGGTAAATATCAGTAGTCAGGTGGAAAAAGTGGAAAAATGATGTGCAGCTCCGCGTGTGGATAAATTCTAAACTAGAACACAATAATTATTCTAATAGCAATGGCACAACAGTCGTCTTTACGACTTTCCTGATATCCCAATGTTAGGGATATAATTAATTACAATTCAGCAACACTTCGCACAAACGCACAAAAGCAGGAAAAATTTGAGTTTATTTTAGATGAAATTTTGTATTTATAATAATTAGTTCCTTTATATTATATGTATTTGGGTAGATGCTTTTAATTTATAGCTTGCAGCAAGTATAATTATACTACCTACATATATACTAAATCCAAACCAACAAAACTGTTTCAATTCCTAATCAAGGATAAGTTAGGTGCTACCAAGTACAGTGCTTATCTACTCCTGCTATTTTTGCAGAACTAATTAGTATCGGAATCGATCAAAATTTTGTCAACAATTCATTCGAAAAATGAAAGCAAAACGCATAGCATGTGGTTTGAGCTGTGTGCTTACTGCTATTTGATTGAGAGGGTTTTAAAGGAAGTTGAAACCAAAAAACTTAATATAGTGATTCATTGCAAATCACACTATACATAATATTGAGTTATATAAACGTAGGTACGTTTCTATAAATTAAGATGAGTTGCATGTTATTTTTATTAAATAAAACCCACTTTAGTTATATTTTAGTATATAGTAGATTTCTTAGTGGTAATCTATAAAATTATACACTAGTAAAAAAATAATTGAAGTAAGACAATTCTTGGGAATGATAAAGCAATACCATGAGCTTCCTGTAATCCTGTAGTTGTGCCTTTTGTATGCTATGGGTTTTAAATTTTTAAACATTTTTTGATGAAAGTTAAGTGGTATACTGTAATAATAGTATGTACTGTAAGTTCATATAGTATTCCTCTGGTATAATTAATAAATACAATATTTCTGACATAAATGTAATCGTAGGGTGACAGTCAAATCATTATTTTTAATAAGGTACTAAAACGTATTTTATTTATGTAATTTGGATTGGGGCTAAAATTTTCATAATGCCGTAAATAAATAAGTATGCATTTCCCTGACACAGCTCCTGTAGAAAGCATTACATTAAAACACTAATTATATTTAATTCTGTAATGATGATTTCCTAACAAATTCCCATTTAGTAATTCAATGCAAGTTTGATTGAGATTTTGTGGTAAAGAATGTTGAGGTAATGCATGCGCAAAGAAAAACTGATTTAAATACTTCTTTAGCTTTTACTTAAGACAAAGCAGGCGTGCTTGGGCGAGCGGTTAGGACTGCAGACTGTAACGAGATTTACAGTCTCAGACCCGGCTTCGATCCTCGGCCACTGCTAAGATCTTACGGCTCGGTGTTGTACGGCAAACGTCACCGGATGGTTGATTGAAACCCAATCTCCTTCGGTGCTCCTTAGTGACCACTACTTACTGTAGGGGCCTAGGGAATGGGACTCTTTTACTGTGGAGGAGGGGACGGGGATAGGTGAAAGGGTAGAAAGACCGAGACGATCTAACGCGGCAGCCTCCCATTTCCTCACCCACAGCGACTGGTTGAGTCTGGTTGTAAGAACTTCGGTTATATCGACGTAATGAATATTTATTATTTTACTTAAGACAAAAAGCCTCAGAATCCAGGTATTTTTCAACAATTTGTAATACATTTAATATCATTACTAAATGCTTTGTACTGCATTTGGGATTTAATATTTTTGCATAACTTATTTATTTATACGAACTTTTTTAATTTAACCATTTCAGGTAAAATCTTAAAGCTTCTTCTTGAAAAAATTCTTGAGCCGTCGTGTACGTGTACCATTCTTGGACACAATGGTTAATGTGGACATCGTGGAGGCCATTGAAGCCATAGACCCCACTGAAGCCATTGACACCAAGCTTTCCATACTTCCTCTTTCACCGTCCGCGTTCAAGCTGTTAATACTACTGTCATTATTTCCCTTAAGTTGTTTACGATCTTTACGAATTTCTTTTTCTACAAATAGTTTGGCCTGCTTATCCCACGTGCGATTTTGCAAAGTCGCGAGTGTGACTGACAATGTATAACCTGTACTGAATGGATCGTTAGACAACGCCGGTTTTGTTAAGGGAAGAAGTTCCTGCGGTAGGTCTTCGAATTTGGTGGATGTTGCATCGGACTTCAGGGTGACTTGAGTAAGAGGAAAAAATGCTTCGCTTAAGAATTTATCTCTTAAAGCGCGTGTTCTCTTGGAATACACAGCCATTGAAATAAATCCTCCAAGTGACATTTGGTCGGCAGTTAAATATCTGGAAAAAATCAAAATACTTTTAAGCGGGTCACTGGAAATTTTATTAAAATTGTATAATATTTACGACTATATTTAGCGATTTAAAGTATTTACATGTCAAAGAATTCTTCAAATAATGGATGATCCTCTTTTTTGATCACTTTAGTTTTCATTGACGGCATCCTGAACCATTCGTAGGGTACGAGTTTTACCTTCACGTACAAATGCGATTCCACTTCCCCATGCTTATTCGT
>JAQFZE010005693.1:0-10106 GCA_034695245.1 Dicyrtomina saundersi
ACAAATATCAAGGGGGGTTTTCCTGGTGTAGACACGCTGGCTCTCCGAGCATCCAGAACCTCATACTTACTCATGTGAATTCCAAGATTATAGTTAAGCAGGCCCAGGTTGTCCTCTTTAGCTGACTTGTTTACTGACCATCCTGATATCTCGAATTCTTTATTTCTGCTTCCCTTTCTACCCCTAAAAGTCTACACTGCAGACCCGCTAGCTGTTTTTTTTTGATTCAGCACTCCGCAATTTTTCCAATTCAATTTGAGCTTCTAATGCAGAGATTTTAAAATCTAAGTGAGCAACCTGGCTGTTAATTGAGTCTTTCAGTTTGTCCGTTGTTTCATGATTATTTCCTCTGTGTTGTAGGACAGTATTGTTATCTATTAAACCCGCTAGCTGGTCCTTGAAAAAAGATATTTCTGCCCTACCATCGTCACTCCGTATTTCCAGGGTTTCAAGCCTTGTTTAAAGTGATACCCTTACTGTTGACGCTGTTTTCCAGTGAATCAATTTTCTTTGTTATTTTTTTTATATTTTTTGAAGCATCATGTTGACCGTGTGCAAAATACCTTTTGCAGTGATAGAGGATATTTTTTGAGTCATCGTCTGTATTTGCTGATTCACCATTACCGCGATCTGGTCCGTAAGTGTAGGTGTAGTCTTGTTTTTTTTCTTTGGCATCATCGAATCCTAATAAAATATATTTGTTGCTAGTATCTTACAACCTACAAGTAGAAAAATTAGTGCCTTTTGGCCTACGTGTAAATAAGATTGAACTTAGCTCTTTTTAATTCAGTTAAATCCGGAAAGAATTGAGTCCTGGAGGTGAATTTCTTTGATGTTGTCTCGGTCCTTTTTTCTTATTATGTGCACTGTGTAGAATGGGATGGCGTTTAGCGTGGTGGTAGTAAATACACTTCTGAAAATATTGTAGACTATTAAAAATGTTAAATCTTTGATCTGTTTCTAATGTAACTATCTGAAATAAACACGTTGTGTTCTTTAAAATAACTGAAAATTTAATTGTGGCTATAAAAATCGACAAGTAAAATATAAAAATTTTCAAATGTTTTCTAGAAGATCTAGGGCGATATGTTTCTTTGACAAGCGCTTGATGGCCTCCCAGTTAACGTTTATATTATATCTAGGAGTTCCAATTGAGACACGCTAGCGCTAACAACTGCTTCACATACTCTCCACAAATATCCCACTAGGAAAACGCATTAATTTTATCGTACATTAAATTAATTTGTATAGTTGTACTGCATTTTTTTCGCTAAATGTTTTAGTACATCACTTACACATTTTTTAAAATGGGTTAAATTGCTAAACCAAAAAATCTAAAAATTTAATAAATTCATAGTGAGTAAAATAAATATTTTGAATCAGTGACGTGGCTTATGCAAGTTTGCAAATTCCGTTGTAATGTGAGAATATTATACCACGGATGACGACTAAGATAATCATTAAACTGACGCAAAAGAATTTGAGCAGTATGTATAAACTACCTTAAGGTACCATATTGAAGATGAACAGGGTGTGCAGCATGATATTATTGAAGCAAAGCAGAACGCACACTGCTAAGGCCTATTCTTGCAAAAGTCAGTAGGATGCATAACAAACTCCAGAAATTAAAATTGCAAGCTATTTCAGTGATACAACCGCTTATTAAACGCGTCAATCAACTTAAAAATCAGTTTGTTAAAGTCAAAAAGTAACAAAAACAACTGATGAAAAAATCTTAGATATTAAAAATCTTGTGAACAAAATAAAAACCTCGCAAAGTTTAAAAACTTAAAAACCTGAAACTATCACCAACAATTCAATTAAAACGAGTCGCCTACCACTGAAATGTTCTAAATCTCTCCTGCTACTCAAACAGCACTTGAAAACTGAATCTGTGACTACTCGACCCAAACCGCAAGAGTAAGTTACGCTTATTGTAATTCACGGTATTCATGAGGACAAACCTGAATTAACTCAATCTTTAATGGACAATTATGAGGCAGATATCTATGAAAAAGTTTCAATGCGACTCCGCAACTCGACTGGGACTTTTAATGGATGAAAAAGGCAGGCCTATTTTAGTTCATCTGCTTTCCGCACTCGACAAACATACAATCTAAGCAAGAAAAGCAGCACTTTGGAATAGTACATCAATTATTTACATTGCGCAATACAGAACGTCAATTGAAAACAGAATCCACTTTGCTTTAGTTAAAACAGGTAAACAATACAAAGCAAAAAACCCAACAGTCATAACATTCATACAGAATCAACTGCTGTCCATTATAAATGGACCCTGCAAAACTTCGTACCGTTTTGACGACCATTCCCATGTCTTAAAAACATTTTCAAATATAAACAGTAATAAATTTCAGATATAGACGTAAAGTTTACAAAAATAATTAATTATATATATTATTTTTATTTGACCACCCTTTATGGCCATTTTAATGTATTAAAGCTAGCAAAACATTATTAAGTATAAAATATTTTTAAAATGCAAAACTAAATTCAAATTGTATAAAGCATACACAAAGCGTTTAGTACTAAGGATGTACGCAATACTATAAAAGTGTAGACAAGCATATTTGATTTACAGTATACAGCTATTGTAGTTTCTTACTTAAATAATAATCTTACTATTAGGCCCGCAGAATCACAACGCAGCACATTGTGCGTAATTCATTACGTTTCTAAATTATTCAGCGTAATAATAAAGATATAATTAATATATGATACTAAAATGCTTAGCACTGCAGAAACAAATAAAGTCAAATGATATTGCTTCAGTAAAGATCTGAAATTACAGATACACAGAAAATGCAGAATTGTGAAGTAAAAATGTAAATGATTTTTTTCTCTAATATTCTGTATTATTGATTGAACCTGGACAGAATTAGATTCACCTTTCAGTCCCTAGCATTAAAACGGGCTTTGAGCTGGGGTGGCTGTGTTACTGCGAATGTGCGTGGCTCGCATATTATTAGCTAATTAACTCGACGCATCAACTGAGTTCTGAGCTGAGGCTTCTGTTGGGCCCAGTCGACTACTTAAATCAAACTTTTGGGACCGACGGAGCTCTAAGATTGCAGTTTCCATGTACCGAACTGACTATTTGTGCTGCATATAGACAAGACATGCAGAAAATGAGATATATGTTTATGATTTATGTAAATGTATATATGTTCATGAACAAGTATGTGCTTTTAGATTTTGTTATAGTAGTAAACCATTAAACTTATTGATTGAAATGGTGTATACTTTAGAAACATACATTTGCTGGGGTAGAAATGATGTAAATAATAATACTATTTAGTGATATTGAGCTCAATTGGACAGAATATAGTGCATTTTCAGAACTTTAGCATTGCAGTAGGCAACGCAAAGAGGAATATGTGTAACTCCTAATGTGTGTGATATACATATAAATTACAAATTGATATATTGTACACTTAAACTAGTTCTTGGTTCCTCTAAAGTCCAGTAAAAATATGAAATTGAGAGTACAGGGCCAGGATGAAAAGCTAAAATTAACCTGTTGTGAGACGGCTACAAGTTGTTTCAGTGCTTTAAGTCAGGTGTAGTGAATGAATCTATGAGATATATGTTTAGTTGTGTGTTTGTTATATGTTTTGAGTATGAAGTACATGAATTAAAGATATTACTAGGATAAGCGTGGATGCAAGTGTAAAATACACAGAAGCACAGGTGAGTCAGTGCAGCAAGGTGAAGGTTTTTAGGTTACTGTTGTTTAAGTATGCAAATAATGTATGTATTTTATTGCAGAGTAAAGTTTGATGGTAATGCATTGTTTACATATATACATATTTACAAGTTTAATTGTTTTGGATTTTGTTTCAAACACACAAATACATACATAAAAGTATTTACTTACATGATTAACAAATACGATTTACACGTATTTTACAAATACGACACACTTACATAGCTTAACATTACCTATTTACAAGTGCACATATTATTTACAAGTGTGCAGAAGAACTGCCGACGCCTAAATTATTTTATGTATTTACAAGTTTGCACTTACGACAAAATTACATTTACAATATTATTATACTACGTTTTACAAATATGTACATCTTAGGTCACTAAAAAACACTAGTTATTTATTGATACATTTATTTTTTAAATGTATGCACTTTCATTCCTAACCTTAAATTATTTGTGTAATACTTATTTACTCCTCAAACTTTAATTACAACTACAATTATAAATTAACACTTCTTATATAACATACTTCATATTAATATTCTACGTTATTAACTAAATCAGCATGGCCTAAGGGTAGGCTAAAATTACGATTGTATTGGTCTGAAAATACTCTAGAAAAATCAAAGCTTTTTAAAGCTAACCTACTTTGATTTTCATAAATAATTTTTGGTCGACACTAACTATTGTATTAGCATCTATTTTTCATGGTTTGTTGGTTATTATTTACTGATAATATATACTGTGTTAACACTGCCGCAACAGAATTGAAGAAGTACCTGCGCACTTGCGCTGTTTAGAATTAATAATATATAACAAACTTTACATTTTTGGTCTTATTACTAGAGGTTGTTTTGCGTCTAATCTTTGAATACAAAGTATACCACTATCACTGCTATTTAATAAATAAAGGTTTGGATGCTAATTTTCATAAACTTTTAAAACCTCATGATTTGGAAAATTTTACTAAAATCAAATTCAAATCTCGGATTGACAATATCATCTAAAAACGTGTTCAATGCATAAAATGGTGCATATTGTATTTCTCAGTATTACAGTAGTCCAGATGGGCTCTATCATAAAATTTCTCACACAAAAGATCCCACTTCTCATGAAAAAGTACTTTCGCAAAATTAAAAATTGCTACAGCAGTCAGATAAAGGTTAGTTAAATGACTTTTTTTAAGGTATTGAATGATTACGTTCAAATTGTCAGAAAACCCTTAAAAATATTTGCAGTTTGCATTTGCAAGTGATTTTGAAGCTTGCGCAGCACTAAAGCATAATTAGGCATTGAAAAATGCAAGTGCTTGTGCTAGTGTCTTGCTATACAAAACGTTGAAGCTATTTTTCAAAAGCTTATTTTCAAACGGAGTTTTGGCTTTTTTTCTGTTTTCTAAATAAGCTTTATTGTATGGTTTAAAATAGCTTTGTTGCTTGAACTGTTCTCTACAGTGAATTTTAAAAAAAACTAAACCTTTCGATGAATAATATTTTATTTGCTATGAAATGAGCTGTGTAATTTGTTTTATCATACAGTGTTAACATAAGATGAAGGCGGGATACATAGTGTTGAATTGAGTTTATTGCATGTTTATTTAAATTATGTTGTGCTGCTATATCCTGCATATAAGGTACACGCTTGTCCATAGCAAGTGGCAAGTTGGCGTCTCTGGTATGTAGAATCCAAAGGATACTTTAAGTCACAAACTAGAACGTAGCCATAGCTACCTTCTGTTGTACCTAACGTTGAATAAGACCAACCAATACTTTTTAAATCTGTTGCTTTCATATACTTATAGTCTGACACTGGCATTAGCTGCTTTAAACTCTGTGCATATAAACTGTTAATGTCTAGGGAAAGTAATTGATTACGAGGTTTGGACAATTTTAGTCTAATCCTCGAGGGCACCTTTCAAGGTTTGCAATAACGTGCTTAGCTGTAAAAATACATGTTGTCGCAGATACTCAATATATAAATTCTTTGGCACGAAACACGAAACACAAAAGGCCCAGAGAATTGAAGAACTTGTTAGAAACTCAAAATGCGGATCTAAGGAAATTGGGAATATTTTCAACTAAGAAATAGGCAGGCATAAGTCAACTACACATGTATCTTATATAAAAGACATCAGCGGAACCAAATACACTGAGGCTGATAACGTCTGCAATGTACTATGTAGATACTTTTCGACAGTAGAATCTCCAGAAACGGCACCACCTGATCCAATAAAGATAATCAGGGAAGCTACACATAAATAAAGTGTAAAACTGAACAATGCAACTGTTACCACAACACAAGTCCACAAATCTATAAATGCTCAAAACAATAACCAATCAGCAGGGTTTGACGGTTTGCATATTAAGGTTTTGAAGTTGTTGAGCCGACCAATATCAACTATCCTATGTTCACTTTTTAATAATTCTCTAGAGTTTCGAATTTATCCAGGGTGCCTAAAAGAGTCAACTGTAGTCAAACTGTACAAAGGGAAAGGTGCAAAGAGTAATGTGAGTAACTACAGACCTATCTGCATTCTGCCAGTTATAGCCAAAGTATTTGACTCTTTAATGCATAATATTCTGTTCAATTTTTTGGACTCAAATGATAAACTGCCATTGAACAAGCATGGGTTCCGCTCCAACTTCTCATTTCTAAGCGCAATAACCACCTTTACAAGTACTGCTACCTAGCAGGATATAGTGGAATGTATACTGGTGCAGTATTTGTGGACTTTAAGAAAGCATTTGACATGATCAGTCATGTCATTCTGATTCAGAAAATGCGTCAATTGGGTGTTAAGAGAGAAGTACTAAAATGGTTTTAATCCTACTTACAAACTAGAAAAATAAGAGTAAAAATAGAAACCAAACTTTCAAGCCCTCACGTAGTTACTAGAGGGACGACGCAAGAAAGCTGCTTATCTCCACCTTTATTTTCCATTTACATCAACAACCTACCTCAACACTTTAGTAAATGTATTATGTATGCCGATGATGTTATATTGTACTACTCGTCTAAATCAATTCATGAAGTAGAGGATGCGCTACTTACTGACCTTAATAATTTGTCTAATTGGTAAAGGGAGAACGAAATAGTAATTAATTATAAAAAAACCAAATCTATGTTATTTTGCTCCATATATTCAAAGCTAATGCAACGGCCCTTAAATGTAACTATAGGCAAAACTAATGTTGAGCAGGTAAAAGCATTTACATATTTAGGCCTAATTTTTGATCCTTAACTTATGTTTGATGACTAATTCGAAAAAGTTTGTGAAAAAGTTGATACTAGAACCAAATTAATAGCTAGATATAAACGTTTTTATAGCCAAACGTATCTTAACACATTTTGTAAAAGCCCTTTACTTTCAGTTATTGATTATGGAATAATTGCATGAAGAAATAAATGTCCAGGCAAGATACAAAAATTGGATAGTTTAACTCTTAGACTTGTCAAGAAAGTATTCGACAGACGAGTGACACAAAGAAAATCGAGCTTCGACATTCTTGAAGAACCTTATTGACTCACTACAGGCAAACAAAAAAATCTTAGCCAGCTAAAATTCTTTTTTAAACATTTTATTAAAAAATCCAAAGTTCAATGTGTCTTTTGAAATAAAGTGGAATACAGAGCAGTTCGGAATAATAGAAAATTACGAAAGCCTCTGAACGTAGAACTTCTGCAGCAAATTAATTCATATGGCAAAAAGTCATTTCTATATGATATTGTGAATTAATGGAATTCTCTTCCTACTGAAATACAAAGTGCTGATGAAATTTCAAAATTTGACCCTTTATGCAGAGAATTTCTCCTGTCTAAAAGAGTGAAATTTAACTTTATGTAAAAACTGTTCAAAAATAATATAAAATATAAACTTATTGATTGTGAATGTTGTAATGAAAGTTTTTAAAGGTAAAATTATGGTTCTTTCATGTTTGTTAAATTACGTTAGTTTCTAATCTTTGTTTAATCAATTCTCGCATCGTATTTTACTTCACACTTTAGATTCAGGGTGTCGTTAACAAATAAAAACAGCAATGTTACTACTTTACACCTAAATAAATCAATTTTAATTTCAATTTCAATTGCAGACTTGGAAACTACTTGGATGTTTTTAGTTTCAAACATACCTGTATTCATAGCAATAAATAGTAAGTGATAATCAAAGCAACCTTTGTACAGTGATATTATTGGTATTTCGTGCTTGTATTTAATGTTTAAGTTAGAGTGGCTACATACATCAAACTCGTAATGACCATGATTGTGATTAGGATGAAACGTGCGTACGATGTTTTTAGTACCGTCAAATTGACGTCAGCACATGTAGCAATGAGTAGCGCTTTCAAACTGTGCACGTACTTAGCCACTTGGTTTAACCATATAATTAGTAGTTAGAATGCGGAATAATAATGCCTCAGCCTAATGAAATAAATTTTTAAAGAAATGTTTCATTACATATCAACTATCATAAAATTCTGCTTGTTTTACTTTACTTTTGTCTTTCATTTGTCTAATAACAATATTAAGAAATACGCAGCAGGTGTAATTTCATTTAAAAATCTCGTATTGCGTCTAAGGAGTCTAGTGTCATTCAAAGGACTCACAAATTTATAAAATTTATAAACAATAATATAAAGGTAAAGCAGTGATTGCCACAATCTTCAAAACTTGACTCTTACTAAAACATCAGAAAATACAATTTGCCGTTTCTTCAAAGTTTGACAGCTCAGTTTATGTTTAGCTTAATTATCAGCTGAATTAAAATTACGATAACATGACCGGCAATAGAAAACCTTTTTATCGCGGCCGAGACACATAAATTTATCCAGGTCTGTAATTAGAACTAAGTGATACGTCTGTTTATCTTTACTACCATCGGCTGTCTTCGTAAATCAAAAATAAATTTTACTTGTCAGCAATATCATTGTTCTGACATCTACGAATTGGGATGATTTTGTCGCCGTGGTGACTTAATACATTAATTCCTAATTTATTTATAACTTCAAACTTTTCTAAACTAGGCAAGTCTTTGTTAATTAGGAAGGAGCAGGTAATATCAGTAAAATAAAATTTATTAAAACAAGAAATATGCGGGTATTTAAGAAATGTAATGAACCTTTCAGCTTTTGCATTCGCAAATATATTAAACACTTCTACTTCAACTCTAACTGACTCAATTTATCTGAGAGTCCACCCAGTTCTGTTCTTATTAAATTTAATCATTTTTTTAATAATGTCACTGGCACTGTCAAAAATACAACTTGCTATTTCCCGGCTACTTAAAATATCATAATTCTTTGAAACAAACTGCACCTTACGTTTTACTGTTTTTTTTTCATTTTTCTGTGTTTTTTAATGTAACTACAATAGTTAATTGTGCTCTAATACTACTGAGCAAATTTATTTTGTGTGTTAACAACACTACAAAAGGTTTGTATAGTTGTGTCAAAAGAGACTTAATATCTTGACATGTCTCAGTAGGCTGATGACTGTAAGATATTACTATCCCTAGATGTGAACGTGACAATTCTTTAAATACATCTAAATCATTAGAATAAGAGCAGCGAACTCTACTTGAAAAAGCAGAGGGCTGGGCAGAAGCGTTGTTGGAAACGCCGTAAGTAGTGCTAGATCGATTTGTACCACCTCCAACAAGATCTTAATTTCTGTTTTCTCCTTGAAGAAGGCACTCGTGATCTGCCCTGCTTGAACAGTAAATATTGCAGTCTTCCTAGAGATTTACATGCTCAACGTGAGCTTAGTATGAAACATGACTTCTACACGTAAAACGGCAGCCTGAAACAGAGCACGACAAATTCTGTAAAATAAATGAATTACAATTTTTATAAGACCTCATATTATTACCATTGTTATGCATACATACAAACCTTCATGTACTTAACAAAAAAAGATAATTTTTAAAAACTGCAAACCCAAATATATATAAATTTTAGTGATATTATTATTAATTACAACTAAAATGTTGAAAAACACAGTGTAGAAATGACACGTGCATGATTGTTTTTACTGTTAGTAGTAGCTAATAAAAAGTTTGCCTGTTCATGGTCCGATGAAGCAGTACGGCAGCGCATAAAGTCAGGAGCTGCAGCACTGGAAGCTGTAGAATATAAAGTGCATTATTATTATTATTTTGCAGAGGTTTAGTCACGGGAGACTAACGCCGCCGAGGCCTATAATCCATGATAAATGCACTTCTATAGCGTATAATTCACTATATTTACTACACCAAGTACAAAATTCACTACGCGTTATAGCGTACGTTGGTAGGTTTGAGACGATAGAATGCAAGTTGATGTTTTTGCTGCTGCTGTTCTCGTTAAGAGCCATTAAATTCTCATTCTAGTCTGACGGTAAAT
>JAQFZE010005694.1:0-10104 GCA_034695245.1 Dicyrtomina saundersi
TTTTTTGGAATGCATGCATTATTGTTAGATTATGTGTACTGGGGAAAACATCGCAGGAGGTTTAAATTCCAGTTTTTGGAACACGGGCCAAAACAGGAGATAAAATTCCAGCGTGGAACCTATATACAGACAGTGGAAAAAGTGGGTACCTCTCATCGGAATCGGCCGATTTGGCTACGTCTGAACTGAAGACGGCATGAGAGTAAAGCATTTATACGATTATGGGTTATTATTATGCGGCATTGGTTAATTTTTCTACAAACTCTTGCCAAATATTCCTCAGCCAAACTTTTCGACTTCTTTTCAAAGTTTTATTGCAGTTCTTTAAGCGTTAACCAGATATTCCTTGAATTTATTCGTTTATTTCCCTCCCTGTCCCGAGCTCCCACGAAACCATTGTCAAAGTCAAACATTTGACTGGGAGAGACTCAAAAATACTATATATTTGGATGAAATGGTAAAATAACCATAAAATATATAACTGATGCCAAAAAGTATAATTTTTGGAATGAAATTCCAAATTGCATGTCCGAAATCAATTTTCATATAAAGTAATAATTTTTTTCTCTCTCACAGTTGAATGAATCATGCTGATGGGTGTAGCCGGGAGTATTTTGAAATAGAACCACAAATTTATTTGGGAGGTGTAGTAGGAGCAGTAAAACACACTTGATCTGATTCTTGAAGGCAAAGCTATGGGGTAGATTACGTGAATCATTTGGGTGGCAGGAAACCGACGGATTTTCTAGGGTTATTTTACGAAAATCTGGAAATGATGTTGGTGTGGAAATGAAATTTATTACTTTTACTACAGCTTTCTTCACTGTGGGCTCTCTCTCTCTCACTCCACATGTACTTTTATATGTGTATGTCCTCAGTATGGCTATATTAATTCGGCTGTCGAGAGAAGTCAAGACTTCTCGTCTATGTTTGTGATAGTAAGTGCTCAGCTATAGAGCCTCGTGTCATACATTATATGGAGATTCATTGCTATTGCCCCTCTAAAATTTGTACTCCTGGGGTATGTGCGTACCTTGGATAGGCTCATCATCAACATAATGTACGAGTACCCATGCCACACCAACTATGTCCAATGACATGGCGTCTGGTCCTATATAAAAATCCACTATCTCACACTTATCACACTTCATGTTTTCAACCACAACGACCTTTAATAATATCCCAGGATTTCAACGTGAGAAAGTATCCATTCACACTGTCATCCTCTTCACATAGTCTCTATAATAAGTAGGTAGGTATATGCTTATTCCTGTTACCTTCACCGCGTTTTTTCTTCAAGCAGAAGTCACAGTCAAGAAAAACAACATTTCCGCGTCCGACTTATACGACTACATTAATCGAGTATCAAAAGCATTGCCCTGTGCACTACTGCTCGTCAGCCCGTCAGCTGAGGAAACTTTGTGAAAACGAGAAGAAAATAAATGTCAAACTCTATAAAGTCAGGGACTGGAAGGAGAAGACGAGGAAACGCAAACGGTGAGAAGTCGCCCTTTGCCCCTCCTGCCTCTGCCTCCCATCACCAAACTTTCCACATGGCTCCGCTCAACTCCACACAATTTTCTAATGTGCAAATGTGTCCCTATTACCCGGGAGTCTCTATACATATATGTACATACTTATCTGAAATGGAATGAAGGGCGTGATATGAATCATGAGACTTTGGGGGGTAATTTGAAAACTTACCTAGAACATCCACAGATCTACACCAAATTCACCCATGTTTCTTCCACTCACAATAACCATGGTCGAGGAATACTGTTTATTGTGGCTACGAGGAGGTAGGCAGGTAGTAAGTAGTAGTAGTCTAGATTCTAGATTCCACTGGATAGAGTCTCCAACTACTTTACTTTCCAACACTCAACCAAATCTAGTCTAGAATACAAAACTTGAGATGAACAGTATGCAAATTTTTGCTTTTACAGAGGTTGACTACAAAAGAACCAGATTTATTATTATTTCATCGTAGTATGGTTAGAATGTGTGGATAAAAGGAGGCGTTCCTCACATTGGGGAAAAACAAAAAAAAAATTCTCGAGTCAAAAGAACAACACGCTATATATATACGGGACGACACTCTTGCACTCTCTAAAATTCTGGATGCTGCTCCAGTGTTTTAAACATTTTTCGTCTATCTCACTCACCTACTCAGAGGAAGAGTATGAAATGTCTCAGAGCGACTATGTGTCACGTTGCCATTCTCAAATCTCCAAGGATTTCATCTCAAAATATTGCCCCTTCACACTCTCTCACATTTTCCTCTTCACTCCTTCCTCCTCCATATCCTTGAGGCAGTGGCTGGAGGTGCAGTGTACTTAATGTACTTACCTACTTTTTACTTCCTCCCGGCCTGTCTGTCCCGGTCCTGAGTTGATGTTAATGCATGTACGACAGTGCATAGCTCATATCTGTCAGTACTTGTAGGTACATATCTTGCCTCCCAGACCTTACGTACATGTCTCGCGTCGTTCACGTTTGCAATCATGTACATTTCTCGGAGTGATTCTGTTTATCAAACATCAAGGGCCTCAAACCCCGTACTTCTGGAAATAGAGACCATTGCTTTGAGTGTAGAAACTACTACAAACTACCCAGGAGTTAAGTTACATAGGGAGGTGGGTACACGTAATATGTTGTAGTATATATGCAGTCTGTACTGTATACTTAATTTAGTCTGTTCATTTGTATGGACTGGATGTGCACTTATTCGACTTCACTTGCTTTTGACTGGAATTTACCCTTAGTCGGCGTGTAGGCTCATGAATTCTAGAAATCTAGGATAAGATCTTCAGACGTGTCTTGGACGCTCTACTCTCCCGCTCCAAGTTACGCAAGGATATGTTTCGCGTGCTAGATTATAGCGTAGTCTGTACTTTCTCCATGCCATGATCTTCACCGTATTATTATAGGCACCCAAAGCTCAGCCCAGCCATACTGGCTGGGAATATTTACTACCCGGATTTAGCTCCAAATTGTAGCAATATCTGTGTAGGTACTTTGGTTTGCAAAATATTTTGTGGGTGCTCTTTGTTGTGACAGTTAAAAGTAGGTAGGTAATTTTATTTTCTCCATGCTGCTGTGATTATGTGGGACAACAATGTAGCCAGCCATAACTAGTTCACTTGAACGCGAGGAAATCTAATGCTTGATTGGAAAACTATTTCACATCTTGAAATTCCCAGTTATTATTGCTCGTTTGGTTAGCCCCGCGATCACATGCGTTGAAAATAGTAAGTTGAACTTGTAGTTAGAATAATTACTGGTTACAAAATAAATTAATACCGAAATGGACAGCATATTATCTCATTTACGCCGTTTAAGTGGCTATACATAGCGGTGGAGGCTATATAGGTATATAGGTATATTGCTAGCTAGTTAATTAATTCGAGTTTTTTTAGCTCCAAAAAGCTCCTACTTGAAAAGCTACGTACCGGACATGTAACTTTTATTTTAATATATAAGATACAAGTGTATAATATTTGTGTCGGTTTGGCTGTCCCACTTACAGTACAAATACCTACCTAAGTACATCCTCCTATAATTCAAGTCTCTGAGCTACTGTTAAGTCCGATCCGTGCAATTCTAGAAAGTACCTACACTAAACCCTCAGCATCCTGTTTAAGCCTGGGTAACAAATATGTTGTATGCTCTCACATTGTATAAATGCATACGGTTTTTTTTGAAGAAAAATTACTTTAAATCTGGGTTTCCTTTTCAAAAAAGTGCATAGCATATGTTTGTAGGACTCTCAACTGCATGTTAAGACAAAATGAAACATAAGTTTGGAAGTAGAGACTCCGCTTGTAATGAATGAAAGCAAAGCTAGTTGACCTTTCAGTAGTAAAATAAGAAGTCGTTGCTTTTACAACGATAGGAAAAGACATCAAGGATAGGAAAAAACCCAGGCTTACATACATGCTTTATAATTTATAGCAACACTGTAACTGCTTATAAGTTATAGTCACATGGAACGGTTTAAAACATGTGAAATTAATAGCTTTACCAAAGGCAACATTTAAAGGAAAAGTAAACAAATGTAAAGCTTTTCAAATTAAAATGATGAAAAATTAAAATTCCATTCCTGCCCATACTGGAAAAGTTGTGTGTTTAATTGATTCTAAAACTATACCTAGAATAACGTTGTGCATAATTATATGCATTCCATATGCGGAACCTGTACTATGGAATTATGTCCAAAAGAAGTATAATGTAGGAGGACTTGGTCGCGGAATGATTGGACAGAAATGGCACTATGAACCATTTGTTATGATGCCTCCAGCTCTTCACATACTGTATTGTCCTTCTGAGTTAGTCATCCTCTTTTCTCCTCACTACTCACCCCAACGTTATGGTTCTAATCCAGTTAGTTGATGAATTTTGAGTGTGTGGAGTTTTCTCTCAAGTTTGACGAGTAAAAACGTGAACACGAGTGAGGCTGGACGTGGCCACTGTACAATGGTGGAGTTTAATTTCATTCATCCCTATTAATGTCAGTTAACAAGAGTTAGTTGGGATGGAGAGGAAGGACGAATTTGGGCATTGAATGTGTGTGTGTGTGTGTGTGGAACTTTGATAAAAGCCTCGAGTCTAATTCCCCTCGAATGTTGCCATTACCAGTCTATATATAAAATGATATATCTATAGGAATAGGCTATGCATAGTGTGTCCTACGTCTACGTCTCTCATCGTCAGATGGTTTCCTCTCGTTATACTCCTACTCCTCCTCGAACACTGCTCCACACCGTGGCTACTGCAGACTTGAGGCTCCGGCTCCAGCACTATAATATAGCACGAGCAGAACTGGAGATCAGCTTGACTTGAATAAGAGGAGACCCTGTAGGCTTTTGTATTATTGACAACTTTGATTCAATTATCAGTCAGAAGGGTCGCTCGCTTACTTACTCACTCACTGCGTGTGTGGAACAGCATCTTTTCGAATTACCCGTGTTCCATTCCAACCACCAACCATCTCTCTTTTACTCACCATAATAAATTTCCTATCCACCCAATTCCCTCTACCTACTAACTACTCCATTTTTTTTTCTCCGCTCAATCCATCGTCCCAAGAGTGCCGGGAAAAAAATTGCCCCAAACGCTTTTCAATAAGTGAAGTCCCCAAAGAGTTTCCTTGTTGATGATGCGAAGGAGACTCACATTACGGAGGTAGTAGTCTTATGCAGTCTCTCTTTCCTCCTCGAAAATATCCACCGCTCAACGGAGAATACAAATTTGGATGGTAGGTACGTATAGATCCCGAGAGGTCTAGTAGTACAGACGGAGTAGAACTTTCCTTATTACTCTCAAGCCTCTTGCCGCTAATTTGAGTGAACAATGAGGTTCATTGAGTATTCATGCGCTATGCTTTCCTATATATCGCTTCTTCTGAATAAAGAAATTTGCAGAGCAAAGCAACAATCTCTATGGAGCCCCCCGCGCACGAACCACACAATCAATTACAATGTAAATGATCTTAGATGGAATTTTTAAATGGTTAATTTCCGTCCTTGCCTTGTTTGTTATTTGTAGACTTGGTGGGTTCAAAAGAATTCATTAAAATACTTCATAATTAAACAGAGGTTATTTGGTTAAGCTGCTTTGCTTCGTTCAACAGCTGTATAGGTACTATGGGTACTACTGTATGTCGTTCAAGTTATTTTAATTATTTATAACAAAGATCAGTGTGAGTCCTAATTATTACAATGTGTAGAAATGTTCTACACGTGTAGATATACAACTAACTCACTGGAAATACCCACGACATATAACCAACTTTTAAAACCGTTCACTATTGTACACTTCGTTACTGTAGAAGCAAAATGGCCAATCTGCTATGTAATATTTCATTGCAGTGTGGCTATTTTGCTTCTACACCGTAGCAATATGCATATTGGCTTTGGCGTGCAACTTCTTCAGCTGTCCGAATGGTCTGTAGAAATTATTAGAAAGTTCGACCAGTGTCATGCTCCCATGTGTATGTAAAAGTGAAAACGAATTTGCATCCTGCTTCTGAATTCTACATATGTGTTCACATGCAAAGGAAAGAAGGGATGAGGCTCAGATAAAACCATAAACAAACTTTTGCGACATGCTGTAATTCAGCTTTCACTCACACTTGGATTTTTCTCACATGCATGGATGCCTATACCTATACCTTGTAGGTCGGTTCCTGGTATGAGTATCCATTATTTTGACGGAAGGTGCAGCAAGAAATGCAGTATAATAATAAGTCCTGAGCGGGTGAGGATTTGGATTGTGAGGAACGGGCAAAACGCATTGTGTGCGTGAGAGGATTGTTGGTGTTGGTATGTTCCTTGCACGCTCGCATTATTCAGTGTTCAGTGCATGCAGTCGCAGTGCAATGAAAAAGCTCGGAGGATCTTTTTTGATGTCGTTAATGTTTGAGTTGGGGAGTCAGTGTCAGTGAGTGAGTCTTATCTTGTGTTGGAGATGAATACAGTGTGAGTAATGGAAACTTCATCACGTCGGTCGTACAAAACAACATTGGACTGGGGTAGGGATGGAGTTAAGTCGTAACAATGATGACGGTAATATATTTATTATGCATAATATTGTGTTTCTCCATCTCCCATTACTCCGTCTGCTCTCTATAGTAAATATCGCTGAGACAGCATTCGCATTCAACTTTGACTAGCATAAGACTTGCTACGTATAATTTTGGTCCCTGCGCCCTTATCAGCATAATAATATGTAGACGGTCTTCATTACTTTAGTCTTACCGCAGTTTTCTTGTTCACTATAGCATAGATGATCCACAATTCTGTCATTGAGTGTGTGCAAGTTAGAACATAGTCCTGAGGTTGAGATCCTGACCATTGTGAGTTTTTGAACTACATAGGTATACCTCCTGCCTTATTGCGTGACCGCATTCATTTTGATAAGTTCCACACTCTTTTCCACACGAAAGAATGATGAGAGATGATGATGCAGAGTCCACGAGTCTCCCTTCAACTCTTCCGCTCCTCTGCTGACTCTGCTCGCTGTCTGATGAATGACGAGATGAGGTAGCGTTGGATGTTTTGGGTTAGAAATATAATAATAATATTTTTTTTGGGGTAGGAATTTCATTCAGAGTGAAAGAAAGAGAGAAAGAAGGAATCTGTCGTTCTCAGAAATCCTTTGTCTTCCCTTGACATTCAACATAAATAAAAAGGGGTTGGAGGAAAATTGGATGCATCTCGTTTTAGTACTCACTCATATCTATGTAGTCTCAAAATTTGTGTAATATTTCTGAAAATTATCATATGTAGCGAATTTATTAAGCTATACTTCTCTCAGTATCAGCTATAGTGTAAAAATTTAAAAATAGCGTAGGTACTAGACAGTATAGTATAGATTTCTTTTGAAATATCGAGTGTTAGTACTATACGAATTTCCTATATAGAAAACATGCCTCCTTTTTTCTTTGTTTTGCAACTACATCGTCTAACTCTATATGCATTCCCTCAGATTTTCTTAATTTGTCGTTTTGTATGCAATAGATGCATTCCTAATTAGTTTGGTATAAACTGGAATTCCCACGAAATATACAGAATATTCTTAAAATGGATGAAAATGGTAGACTTCAAGTGGAACTCAAGGTGGAAACTGCTAAGAGTAGGTAAGTGCTTGGAGCAATGGCTGAGTAGACGTATAGAGAGCCTGCTACATGTTTGGTTGGTAGTTAATTCGATAGTTTGTATATTATGAGAAAAGTGAAAGTAAATTGGGACGCTGTCAGAATGAAAAGTGAAAATGAGGTTTTTCCGAGGGAGGATTCGAGAAAAGAAATGAATTTTCTAGGGGTTCTCTCCTAGATAATTACAACAGTTGGAGTTGTGAGTAGATGAGAATGTGAGTAGGTAGGTATCTATGCTGTATCCCATACTACAACCTGACGAGGGTTTAGAGGGGGACGAAGAGACGATAAGTATGGGTAATAATTGCGGTCTAAATTGTACCTTAATAATGTATGAGGCGACTAGGTGGCATGAACAAATAAATGTTCGTATAGCTCCTTTCAGTTTCAGCCAGCAACTGAGAGCTCACGATCAATGTTGTTGACTGAGTGTGAGTTTAGTAGTATGGATATAGGTATAGGTAGGTACATTCGTTGAAAGTAGTAAAATATACACAGAGAAACAGAGAATAGAACAGTTGTTTCGTTTTGTTGTTCTGATGCTGATTTATGGTGTGAGAAGGGAAAAGATGATTCGTAATCGACGCTCAACTTTGAATGTTCACTGATCGTGAGACACACATGAAGAGAATAATACGACCAGAACCAGATACATATTTACGCACCTACGTACATACTAAAGCTATTGTTCAACTTGCTCTGCTGGGCCTATGGTCTGGCAAAGAGAATATTTCCCCAATCGATATACCAACAACAAGAACGAGAGCGACCGAGGTTGTCAATCGATATATATGCTATCATCAGAATAAATTGAGTGAACTTGTTATCATTATGTTATTTCTGCTCGCCCAATTCCATTTCCCTTTAAGTGTATACAACATTACAGATCCCTAATTTGAGGAAAAATTGATCCGTAATCATATATGATATAAATTTCATGTTATAATGTTTTCCCCATTTTCTTCCTTCCTTCACGTTAATAATTCTCCCATGGAATCCCCCCCATGTGCACGATAGCAACATCAACAGACGCTTAGTACTCTCCAAACCAACCCAAAATGCGCCTTACCCATATGCACCCGTTGTGTACTAGTAGTGGATGTGGATGCTTTGAGAGCATAATATAGTATAGAACTAAAAGGAAACAATAATACAAATGGGGAAAATGGAGAACTGATTGATAAGCTTATAATGATATGATGACAGCCCGAATTTGTACTGGGAATAGCCTTGAGAGGAGGAAAGAAACAACACGAATGTAATCATGGAACCAGAAAATAAATATAATCAAGGTTTCTGTGTAAGAATTCTGTATAGTCATTTCTATGAGAGTGCAAATTAACGACAAAATGAATTTAGGTAGTTGTAGTAGGTACCTAAAACAGTATCGCTTACCTATGCCGAAGGAGCTATCAGAAACATGTTAACCTCAATGTAGAATTAAACCTGGTTTAAACTCCAAATCCGGAATATATTTGCCGAGCAAATTTCCTTCAGCACCAATAATCTACTTCCGATTCCTTAACAGTGCAAACAGTAAACAATAAACATTTCGACTCAAATTCATGTTTATTTAATTTGATTCCTGGAACATGACTCTGCGAGACATAAAGGGATACTCATCATAACGTAGGATTGATGATTTCCATCTTACATGTCTTATAAATATCAGATGAGATTGGAGTAAAAGTGTGTAGCATCTCTCCATAGCTACGCAACAGAAAATACAAGCATCATCCCACGCCCGAGACTAAAATAGAAACAAGATGTAAAAAAGAAAAAGGAGATTTTTACTTTGTTCTCTATAGTGTACACAGTAATACACTACCAACCAACTGTACCAATACCAATCTTTTGTTCTATGGACGAAAAAATAAAATTGTACGGGGCTATACACTGACTGAGAGAGATTGGAATCATAACCATAATGCAAGAAATGCAGCCATATAAATGCATTGAATAAGGCTCTAGATGGGAAAATATCTACAGGATAAAAACATATCTTCCATCCTCTCCCTCCTCCTCGTTCTCAGCCAGCGAGTAGATATTATTTTGAAAAATATTTCTTCAACTTCTACAAAAGCTTCATTTCTCCTCCAAATATCTCAACTCAAATATATAAGATGGGATCTGTCTCAAACATTCCCGAGCAGTATATAATACAGCACCGTCCACTTGAGCAAGATACTCAATATCACCCAGAAGCACTACACGACCTCTTGTCACAACTAATAGTCTACCTCCATTTAAAAAATTTTGTATTTTTTCAGTAATAGTTTTTTGAAAAATTCCTAGTAAATAAACGATGCCATTAGAATAATATAATTTTCTACCATCAAATGTAATTCACACAAATTATGAGCACTACATAACATACTATAATGCATATGTACTCTCGCATAGACGTTATAATTCGTATTTAACTAGGTACTTACATACATACATGCCGT
>JAQFZE010005695.1:0-10103 GCA_034695245.1 Dicyrtomina saundersi
ACCTCAACGACACAGCCCTGACACGCTAAACCCACAACTGCTAGGTAGACTCGCGAACGGTATGTTCAAGTCAAAAATCAAAATGAAAAAAAGACTCTGAAATTTGCTCACGAAAACAGAGAAGGACATGTCCGTCGTCCTCGGAGTTCAGAGCAAGAATCAGATAATAGGTATGCACATACGGATGTGCATGATGTAGAGTAGGTGAACAAACATTTTAGCAATTTGGTGTGACGTAATAGTTGCAAGACCTTTATAACTTAAGCTTTTGTGGGCAAATTTTGCGCCAAAGAAGAGCAATCTTGTATGCAAGACAATTACGGCCGTCCGTTTCAGTTTAGTTTAGCAGGAGACGGTGTATCATTTTTCATATCTAATTCAGGTTAAAATAAAAATAATTGTAATTATGTGAGTTGCCTACTGTCCTCAGGTACAAATTCAATTTCACTTAATGTAGCCCTTCTGCATTGAAAGCAACCTGTCCATGAGCTTCAAAGCAATACAAACTAAAAAAAACCCAACCCTCGCTATACAAGTCAATTACTGTCCTTATCTAGTTCAGTGCTTTCAAGCTATATATGAATTTTTGACATGATTTTGGGAATGGGAGTTGTCCGGCAACTCACATAATTACAGTCAAATTCAGTTAATTTCAAATTATATTTTGTTGCCTACTGTCCTAAGGAAGAAATATAATTTCACTTTAAGTAGCTGTTTAAAGGTAGGCAAAATTTGACAACGTGCAAATCAACATAATTTTTGAACACCATTTATTAATTCACAAATAATATTTTACAAAGAAAGTATTTCATTAACGTAATTATTCGGCTGAATGATTGGACGTTTATAAAATCATGTTCGATCAAGTATTTCACCCAGCATTTGAACAAAGACCGAGAATAATACCCACTGCCGAAGCTTTTGACACTGAAGCATGACGTAAACAGTGTTCCTTAAATATTGTAACGTCTACACCCGTCAGTTCTAAGCCATTTTTAAGCCATCGGCATACAGTTTGAACCGTAACTGGCTTGTGATGTTTCTCTGAACTCAGTAGTAACTCGTCACTGTTGCGATATGATTTCGTAACATTAATATACATTTTTAAGATTTTTATACAACTAAACACACAATTTTGGCTCTTTATTTACAATAGTATATTCCTAATTAGATACTTATCACTAACCTTATGAGTCTTTTGATTAAGCGATATCTTAATTATAACACTATCGTTTTCAAATTTAATATTACTTACATTTATAGAATGGATTGTATGTACCCTTTGGGCTGTGACAAGAGCCAAAAACAACACTACCTTGACTGATTACTGCTTAATATCTTAATTTAAGTTATAACTCCACGATGTAAATCATTCAGGTACAACATTAGCGTCCAAATAATGGTCGCATATAGGAACAGGGGGACGTAGCTTTGCTACTCTTATGAAAAACTGATTTAAAAGGGGAGGTTTCCCAACATTAAACCTGTTTACAAGAGGTAATAGTAAAGATAATAATAATAATAATAATTTATTCATTGAGTCGATTTGGCGTTAGCCCATACAACATAATAGTAAAGATAAGGCTAACCTACACGTATAATTACTACTGTGTATCAGGCCAGTATGAAACATATCTGTAAGAAAACTTACAACACATTCTAACGATGGATAATCAACTGAAAAATTGTTTAATTCACAAAACATGTTTCTTCTACGCAAATAGGATTCGTAATGCCTTCTTGTTGATGGAGAAAATGACGCAATTAGGGCCAGTATACAGTCTGAGGAAAGTCCCTGTCGTTCAAATCACTCCCAGATACAACTGCTGCGGCCAGCCTAAGAGATGCAGATGAATGATTCACGTTAATTATATTAGATATTAAAAATCTTCCTAGGTCCCACAACAATCAAATTACTTATAATTGCTTGGTAGGATTTAAGGAAACTCGACTGCGTAGGCCAATACGGAACAATTAATTTAATTTTTGCTGTAGTTTTCTTTATTTTTCTTATGACTCGTGCCATTGCTGATAACGGGGGAAAAGCGTAGAATTTAAAACTTTTTCAATCAATATAATCCCATTTCCAATCAGGACCCAAAGATAATTAGTGTCAACACTGACCATCAAACTATGAAGCAAATAAGTCTATGCTTAGTACAAATGACAAAAATGAATTGACAGTGAATAAAATTGTACACTAAGCATCTCTTTAGAAGAATACCTGTCAATCCTCTTGGATTCTATCTGCTGACTGCTATTTTATTATCGTAGCCCGACTATAAGATGCTCTGTTCCACATTTGTCGGTGCTGTGCCCATTTAAATATTTTTTAAAGGTAGCGATGTATTCAGTCATAAGTTTCTACAGCTCAAACCTAAGAACTAGACGAAATTGTTGATAACATTCTTCAACAAAATTCTTCACCAAAAGAAGATCACGGAGAAGTGGGGAGAGATTGATTACGCTATTCAAGAAAGGTGACAAAGAAAATCCAGATAATTAGCTAGGTATATCCCTGATAAATAATATTGTATAATTATTCGCTCAAATCATGCATATAAGACTGTGCAAGTTTAAATCCGAAAACAATCTTCTTTCAAAATGCCTGGTGGGCTTCAGGAAGAAAAGAAGTTGCATGGATCAGATAGTTTCACTTTAAGATATTATTACGAACCAACTGATTTCAGCATACAAACCCAGACCGAAAAAATGTGTTTTCAGTATTTGTCGACTTTAAAAAAGCATTTGACTCTGTTTATCATGTACTTCTGTGGATCAAGCTAAGATACATTGGTATAAGCAGTAGAATAATCAAAATACAAAAGAATTTATAAAGCTCCGCTTCCCTGAAATTAAAAACTGAAGATATAAAAATACAAATAAAATAAATATAACTGAAGGACTTCTTCAAGGTGGAGTCCTATCACCAACACTGTTTTCTCTTTTTATATCTAAATGTAAGGAACTCTGGAGGGACCATGGGGCCGATAAAGTTGCAGTAAATAAAGTAGTTGGATTACTTACGGTCATGTTTGCAGACATGAGACGACATGAAAATACTAGCAAAAACACAGGGCAGTCTACAAAAAAGCTCAACATCCTTCTAGAATATTGTAACATGAATAGCTTACAAGTAAACATCAGCAAAACTAAAGTTATGATATTTTTTATCCATCGAAACCTGAAATGTGACTTCGTGTTTAAGTAAAAAGAACAACCATTAGAAATCGTAAAACAATACACCTATCTCGGAGTAGAATTCTGCTTATCCGGAAAATTCAACATGGCTCAAAAAATATTTCAGCAGTAATGCAAACCTTAGCATTATTAACAGTGTGGAATATACTAAAAAGAGGAAAATATGACTCGTAGGAGGCAAGATTGAAGATTTTTGATGCTAATGCTGTTTCAACATTACTATACTGGGCATCTGTATACAGCCTCAGATATACAAAAAAAAGGCCAACCTCAGACTTATTTTCTGAAAAGACTTCTGACACTACCAAGAAATACTGCGCATTATGCATTAGAATTAGAAAAAAAGAGTGAAAATCCGGTTTCACGTATTTAAACCAACTATTAGGTTCTGGTATAAATTACTATGCATAAGCAACGACAGGATACTGTGAATTATATTAAAAAAGTTGATCGTAGTGGTTAATTGGGCATCAAAACTGAAAAACCTACTATCTAATCTGGAATTTAAAAAGTGTGGGAAAGTCAAAGTGTAGATTTTTTAAAAACATAACTGCATAGGAATAGCATGGGAATAAATTTTGAAAAAACGCGTTCTTGTAGGAGACATATATTGTTAGTGGCGTGCCCACGGAGACGGCACTGCACTGACGAGTTCGTAAATAAAAAGAAACGAACTTTAAAATAAGTAGACGAGTAAGAAATAAATATTTCAAACGAGAAATATTTTAGAAGTTTTTATTAGGTAGAAATTTAAATATGAATATTTGACAATAATTTGGAAAGAGTAGTGTGTTATGTTATGGTTAACAAATTTTAATCATGCTGCTGTGCAATAAATTATAAAACCAATTTGATTTAGATCCTACAATTGCTTTGCTTTATGTGTTTTTTTTTAACATCGTTTCTACCACCACTATCACATGTAAAGGCACTCTTGCAGTAATTACTGTACGCTTTTTGTTTTCTACTTGCTTGTGCTTTTTTCCTTATAGTAATTTGTTATTTTAAAGACATTAGATTTGTTAGTAAGTACTGATGATGTAACAAAGTTACAAGATAACTGGAATATATATATCTCTATATATATATATATCTTCAAATCTATACTTTAAGATTACCAGGACCTCAAAATTCGTAAAAATTATTTACCTATTGTCATTTCTCAGGTCACTCAGGTCCAATATTATAATTTCGGGTAAGAAGCTTAATATTTACTATAAAAACTAGGTCGCAAAGTCTCCGCCCATAAAGCATTACAAAAGGACTACGCATTTTTTAAGAGAATTTACAGCCACATAAACTCCCTGACTCCCTAACCCATAAGAGTAAGTGCATAACTAAGCGGTGTGTCTGTAGGCAAAAGAAACACCCCGCGGAGCTTACTAGGACGCATTTGTTTTCACGCAACAGGAGTTAGACAAGCTTGGACAGTATATATTGTTATATAGTATGGTATATTTTAATATTATTGTTGTGGAGTGACTAGGATTTGCCTCGTGCAATTGCATACGCGCATAATCACGTAGCTCAGAAGTACATCAGGCTTAAAAAAAGCGGACTAAACCATGGAGAAGGACTAAAAGTTGTAATATAGAAAAGTGTGTAGAGGTAAGGCTACAAGCGGATATTACGGGAACCCAATGATAAGAAAATTGGTAATAAACTTTATAGAAAAGGCTATTGTTTACTCAATAGTACTTTATGAAAGTATGGATCACGGAATCAATAGGGTAGCAGAACTTTGAAAGTATTGAAACAAGCTTCCAGGGACTCTTGTTCAACACATTTAATTTCCGCTCTTTCTCCATCCACCATAAAGCGACTCCAAAGTCAAGGAGAAGAAACAGTAAATTGTGAGAACCTGCGTAGATCCACTCGTTTGGAAGAATGCCTGGAAGTCAAATGTCGGATAGAGATGGGGGCTGCCAGAAGTAATTTTTTGCAACAATATTAAAATAAAATTATAAACAGCCTTAAAAATAATATGACGCCGAAATATGTAGTATAATATCGTGTTATATCTCTAGTAGCCAAGACTTGTCAGGTCTTTGATGGCAAAAAGCCGGAGCGTCGGAAAAGTGATGTGCGGGCAGCCACTTTAGGGTAAATAATATTAGGCCCCCGGGGTCGCAAAGGCATAAGACAGCGGCAACTGCAGTATATTCGGCTCCTTGTATTACTTTCATTACCGACGCAGACATTTTTTGCCCTTAACTTAAAATTATCATGTGAGGTTATGCGCAAGGAGTACGAGCGGACCAAGTTCTAGAAATTAACGGTTGTTGCTGAACTTGGATTTTCCACAGCTACAGCCAGCCTGCAGCATATTCTACATTGCGTTCCTAATTTAATGACGATCTTAGATTTCTGATTGTGAGTATATTCCATAATAGTACGCCCGCGTACTATGTAAATGTAGACCTTTTAGACCCGCGCACTTTTAGAGACCTGCGTATTAAATAAAATGTACAAAGTCCTAATTTAAAACAATATTTTCTCCAGCCATCACTTTGCAAACAACAGGATTATTAAAACGGATACTTTATTTACAAATATGTTTTTACAAAAACAGTTAGATAATTTAAATAAAAATTGAATGAATGTATAATTTCACTTTTTTATTTCTCCCAGCCCACGTACTAAAATAGACCCGCGTACTATTTAAACTGAAACCTCTTATACCTGTGTACTACTGCAGACCCGCGCATTATTGTAGAATATACGGTATACATGTGTTAATAGTTATTGACGAGAGTTCCACTATTTTTATATACGACGCAACGCAATCATATATTAAGCATTATGTAGTTAATGATTAAGTGTATGTATGTATGTACGTATTGATTTATTGCATATTCAGGCCTAGGCCAACACAACTCATAATAGTTGATTTACATTATTTGTTTCTTTTCGTTAACATATTTTACCATCTTAGCCTAAAGAATTTATTTTATTAACTAGTACAGAATTTATGTAGTAGAAAACATTGTAACACTTGTTCGTCTTGTCGTTGTAAGAGATGATTTAATTTAACGTAAATATTTTTTCCCCTGTAGTGTATTTATTTAATTACTCACTTCTACCATCATTAAACGTTAGGCACGCAAAGATAAAATGTGTAAAGACATCCGGTACCCCGTACCCGCTTGCTTTGCACTCCTTTGTAATGTCTAATTTGATTTTGTCTTTTTTATTCTAAAGGTAACATTATTTGTTTCTGTCAATCGGATTTCAGCCATTATTTTAGTTTAGATATTAGATACACGTTTGTTTGTGTAGCTAGCTAATAGACTAGTTCCTGAATAAGAGATATAGTATGAATTGTAAATTGAGAGAATAGCTCATTCACACCTTGAACAAAGGAGATCTGCGCTGCTTTTTTTAGGATGTTGTCCAGTTTCAACTAAATTTTGTCACTGGTGATGTTAAGCCACAGTTCGTCAAATTCAAGGACAATTAGCTTTTGTTTAAGTTGTGTCACCTAGTTATAAGTAGCCCCATTTTCTAGGATATAACTACTTAGATATAAAATTTTGTGTATACAATGCACGGGATTCTAGTTTATTCCATTTTATGTACCTTGCAAAAGTACATCGATGCTTGTCTTAGGACTAATTTTGAGTTTTTATTTTCCAGCTTCGAGCCGTACTGAATAGTCTAGAGTTTTTCTCAGGACCGTAAGAAGTGATTTAATAAAACGTGTTTTGACCGCCTCAATTTGGTCACCAAATCCAACAAGGAAACGGTTTTACATGGTACGCGCCAATTTCAAAAAGTCGTGTCTACAAAAATCAGGCTACTTTTAAATAGTGGGGATCCAAAGTAACTCGATTGCATTTTGCTTTGTTTGGTCACAGTAGCCCGCCAAAGTTCAAAAAAATTCAAATTTTAATACTTTGTCGCCCTGTAGCTTCTACAGTTCTCAGCCGATTTTGACGAAATTTGATTTTTTCTAACGTTTATTTTCTTTTTTAAAAAGTAAATTCAGGATTAGGCGCGTACCATGTAAAACCGTTCCCTTGTTAGTCCTCATATAATGCTTCTATACAGAAGCGTTGCCATCGAAACCGATTCAAAGAGTTAAAATTTTGCGTCCTTAAAGTCTAATCTACTTCTGCTTATCAAGTCCAATGACCCACCGTTTTATCTAAGAGCTTTACTAGTGAATACTTTTGCTGCTTTACCGAAGATACCGGAAGAGTTAAATAGTACTCCAAGATACGGATTCTCCTTAACTTATTTAATTTGTTCCCCCTGATGTCTGAAAACTTTCATAATTGGACTCTTAGCGAATATCATTCTTTTAGTCTTCGCCACCTTGACAGCTAGCTGGTTCTCGTAACAGGATCTTTCCAGTGTTTCTAGTTTTTGCTTCAGGTCTCCTTCCGAGTGGACTGGTACCAGTGTCGTCAGCGTACATAAGCACAAAGATTGCCACTTTAAGGTTAATAATGATTAAGGGGACAGCCATGCCTGTTTAACGGCTGATAGGTAGCCGATTGGAAGTTTCTCGTAGACGCGGTTGACCGTACATTTCTACGGTAGCCGATTTACCGCGGTAGGCACTGACTCATTTTCTTGAACCCGTGCATCCCATGGAATATTTTGGCATACATTTGCATATATTGTAATGCTAGATCATTGCTGAGTGGAATATCGTTGGTAAAGAATCAAATCTAACTATCTCTATTTTGAACTAAAATTAAAACTGACTATCTCCATTCAGCACTAAAAGTAAATCTGACTATCTCCATTTTTCATAAAATACAACTAAATCTGATATGTTAATAATACTTAAGAGGTTAGTCATTCAGTTCAGAGTACCATTGGGATCATCCATACATGACGTCATTAAAAAATCTTCATTTTAGGACCCTATGACCCCTCCTCTCATCAGCTTCACTGTTTCGAAAATGTTTATACTTAACATATTATGTCATCACTACCCAAATTAACTGCGCGACTCCACCTACGAAGGTATTTAAGGACATTAAAGGGATCGTCCATAAATGACGTCAACAATGATTGCAAAAATTAAAGAAGTCGTTTATAAATGGCGTCTATGGTCGTTCCAAACATTAAAATTGTCGTCCACAGACCTCATTTATGCACAACCCCATCAATGTTTAGAACGACTATAGACGTCATATATGGATGACCCCTTTAATTTTTTCAAAAATCATTGACGTCATTTATAGACGATCCGTTTAATTTTTGCAACGATCATTGACGTCATTTATGGACGACTTCTTTTATTTTTGCAACTATCATTGACGTCATTTATGGACGATCCCTTTAACGATTGCAACGACCCTTGACGTCATCTGTGGAGGATCCCTTTAATGTAAAAACTCAAAGCGAAATAACCGACGGCGGAAAACCGACGGTTTTTGAATCGGCTACCGACCGAAACAGCTTACGCGTTGAGTTCTGTTGTTCAGGTCGGTAGCCGTAAACAGGCATGGGGACAGCTAATATCCTGTCACCTGTGCGAAATTCTGGTTTTTCTAATTATGGCAGTGCACGACATCACTTTTAACTGTGGTGAAATTGCTATTTTACGACCTTCTTGCAGAAAGTCAATTAACACTGGTATTAAATCGTATTTATTGATTTGGTGTTCTTTTTTTAAGTGTTTTATTTTGTTTACAACTGTCTTTAATTGTAATTTTCATTATGGGATTTAAAATGGTAGTTAATTGACGCCTGCCTAGTAGAAACTGCCTGGTGGCATCTCCCTCGTGACAACTGCATTAAGACGATTTCATACTGATAGCTGCCTGGAGGCAACTGCGTGCTCGCAATTGCCTGCTAGTAGGAACTGCGTGGTGAAGAATGGGGGCAATAACTGCGTGACGTCTGATTGGTGGCAACTGCCTAGCACGAACTTCGCTGCATGGTGTCATCTGTCTGGAGGAAACTGCCTGTGGGGAACTGAATGGTGATCTCAGTATAGTGTGCTTCGCATGGTAGAGGCTGCTTGGTTGCTTCTGTACTTCTGTTAAGTGGTAGCTGCCCAACGGCAACAACTACTAGCCCCATGCCTAGGGGCAAGTTCTTGCCTGGTATCCACTGCCTGATAGCAGGTTGAAAATTGGATTTTCATTCGTCCATGTTGCCAGTTTTAGATGTTTCCATGGATTTTCGCATGCTTTGTTTATGGCACTGCAAGTAACAGCCTCCGTGCCGATTGTATGGGTAAAGGCTTTTTCATATCCAATTCCGGCTTTCTTTCCGTTCCGCGAAAACTCTTTCTGTACCTCCGTCACCCTTTTCCCTTTGCACGCGTTTCGGTCCTAGACGTCCTGTGAGGGCATGCAAGGTGTCAAAATGACCGTATTTTAATACTGATTATTTGCCCGCCGCATTTTATACTATTTCCTGAGTGCGTGTCCGTGTTTTTTCCACCTTATTTCCGACTGCATTTTTTCACTGATTTTGTTGGACAGGTTTCAAACACTAATGCTTTCAGGATCAATTTCTTTCAGTTTATCTCTTTATTTCTCGTCCTTGGTTGATTCTTATCATTTTGATACCTTGCGGCTTCACCTGCGTTGTGTTGTTCAAAAGTTGTTTATCTTCCTGCGACCTACGTTTTTTCTTGGTTTTTCGCTTTTACGTTTTGGGGGTTTCTTTTTTATGGGCACGTGTTCCACATTTTTCCCAATGTTATCATTTACCTGCATTCAGTTCGTCATTCTTCGTCTTTTGGTATAAACTGCATGTTTGTGCGTCACGTGGTTTGGGAGTCATGCCCGTTTCTAAACGGCGTACGGCTATAATATATTAGCCTAGCCTAGCCAATCAGCGGTGACTTGACCGGACAGGACAACGACAACTATTAGTTAGTTTATTATAGATATATATATCTCTATAATAAACTAACTAATAGTTGTCGTTGT
>JAQFZE010005696.1:0-10102 GCA_034695245.1 Dicyrtomina saundersi
ATGTCTAATTCTGACCACGTGGTTGGGGTGATTCCAGAGTCAAAACCAGAGTTGAACAATAAAAGAATATCTGGCAGGATAGACTTAGGTAAGTTAAAAATAAATTCATTAGGGATTTGATCTGGTCCATATTATTGTAGAATCAAGAGAAGATTTTTATTTATGAGCTCAAAATGCCCTAAAATATTTAATGCTCCGAATGCCTCAAATCAGGACATTTAGCCTCCTGATTGACCTTCTATTAGGAGTCAGGAAATTGAGTCTAAAATCAGGACAGTCCTGCTCAAATCAGGACTTCTGGCATCCCTAATGTTCTGATAGCGTTTGCTTCATTTCGGATTTTTCACTTGAGAAATGTCCCATGTAAGTGATGGAGCGATTCTTTTTTGACTTGCATTTGCTTGAATGCTTTAACCAAGTGATTTCAACGCTGAATAGTTTTAAGCGTTTACAAAAAAATTAAATATTAATTCATTTTTGTTTTGAAAATAAAATAGTTAACACTTTGATATAACTCAAAGTATAGATTTTTCAGAAATGTTACATTCCACGAACTTCCGCATCGAAATTAACTTTTCTGCTTGTATGTACATTGCTAAAGTAAAAAACATCTTCAGGCAGGTAAATGCCATAAATATTAGAAATTTCAGTTAAGTAATATTTAAAGATAATTAACACAATAATTTAAAGCTGAAAACATGCTATTTGGCTGTGTTTAATCTATCTTATAAAATTTATGAGATAAAATATAAAGTCTTCATTTGGGACAACAAACATAGGAGTACAGGAACCGTTCCTACTTAGCCCACATGCACCGGAACCCTCTTAATGGAAACACTTGTACCCAGCCAACTTGTGCCTATGCTAGTGTTACCGAACCAACTTATACCAACACCACTTGTATCGCTCCCACGCCTATCATAAAAATTCGTACCTAGCCCACTCAAAATGGCACCACCTGCACTCTGCTCAATGACAACAGAAAAACTCGTACTTATTAGCTCATTCGTACGGCAGCTATTTTTATCGTGTTTACTTGTACTAGCCAAAGTCGTACCTATAATTTTCTTAGCAAGCCCTCTAGTACCTGCACCACTCGTATCATGACCATTTTAGTCAGCAAAGCTCGTACGTACCTCTATTTTATCAGAGCTTTCTGCGAAGTTTTTCTGTTGGCTTTACTACAAAAGTATTGTTTCAGTGATCAAACCAATGTAATGTAAGCTCAGCATCTACTTCGGGCCCAAAGATAGAATATCCGGCGCGAAAAAGAATGTGTTCTGAGGGAATGTATTTGGTATTTAGTATTTTGAAATATGGACCCGTTTTTGCTAGTTATAGTATTAGGTTTATGCTGACGGAGGTCTAGCGTGACACTTGATCAAGTAATTTATGTATATTGAATTATTTGGTGAATTGTAGTATGGCATCATATAGGAACTCCTTTTATTATAAGCAATACTAAATGAAAAGCAATACCTGATAATTTAAAATGTTCCAATAATTCTTTTTGTAATTTTCAAACTGATTTCACTAAATATTTATTATTCAGTCGTGGTGTAATTGAATACCTTGTTCACTTGCCTTCGTAAATATTTTTACAGGTAACAATAGATGGATTTAGATAGTAAATTTATATAGAATAATAATAATATATATCTGTATTAGTTATAAAATAATGACGAAGTGTAACAAACAGACGCTAGCTTTAAAACAGTGTATTAGTTGTAATTGCATTATATGTATGCATACGATTTGGCACTGTAATAAAGATTACTTGAACTCAAACCTGCAAAGAATGTATTCATATTGCTCTAAATTAACTGTATTACTATGTTTGACTACATTTAAACTACTAACGAAACTAATTTGACGTTTTGGGACTGGTTTTAAGTTTAATATGTATGTTACTTTATAGATTGCTTTACCACTTAAAACAAGTATATTTAATACGTTGCTAGATCGATTTGTAAAGACGTTATAAAATTGTTATATTAGAAGACTAAGTAATTATACACATACATAGTAGTGGAAAGTAGTAATACATATTTATAATGTAGAAAGCAAGTTAAAATACCTAGTGGGTGCAATAATTTTATGTAGTTAGGGAACCAAGTCGAAACATAAAATAAATAATTTTAAGTCGATTACTTTATTTAAACGAACAGAAAATGTAGAATAAAATGTTTAAAAAGAGCTCATTTTAACGTTCGGGATAAAATGTACATCAACTAGTCGACCTCTTACCAATGCATCTACGAGCCCAACTCAATGTGTTTACCGTTAATCAATCTCTACCTTTTTTAACTAGTATTACCTAAACTATATTACTCGCTAATTTGCACTGATTACATCATACGATTCTGCAATGATAAAACTCCCAAGTCTGACAATGCAATTATAATTAATGCAACTGTGTTAAAGAAATTTCTATGCAGACAAAATTGACACTAGAAAACAAATTTTCGACAATTCTTCAAAAAGTATTCTAAAAATATATCAGTTTAAGAAATCATTATTGGAAAAGTTATTGGAATGCAAGTATTATTATTATTATTATTCTGGGTTTTTATTCATTCAGTTGTTCATATTCAATTATACTTACACAGTTTAGTCACAGAGGCTGTTTAAACTAGACCGAAAATAGTATGAGTAATTTAGTGTACAGCATTAACCAAATAACAATTTTGACTATTTAAACAATTACGTAGATGCAACTATTATTATTATTATAACACACAATTTATAAAAGAAAAATAGGAAGAAGTTCACGCGACATATAACAAGCGCAGTGGTAAAAGAGTAACAAATTATAGAATCATTAGATACTCTTTTCCATGATCAATTATAATTAGAGAAGGTATTGTTGACCTCCTGTACCTTTCAGTCCTACATTGTATAATATTGTATTTATTTCCTAATCTATCGGGTCTACTATTTTTTCTTTCATACAAACTTAGCCACTTATTATACCTACTAGACTTAACAATTTTTTTTCCAAATTTATGTAGTAATTTTACATACTGAAGTTCAATATTATCAAGTTTTAATTTTTTGCATGTTGATATATAGTTCCTTTCACTAACATAAGTGTTAACTATAATCCCAAGACATTTTTTTTCAATTGATTTCAATTGTTTCCGAAATTTGATAGATATGCTACTGCTCCATAATGTGGATGCATAGTAGGACCTCGTTGCAAAGTTACAGCAATCTAAATTAGTTTTGTAAGGAATTTAGGTTTTATCCGAAATTATAAAATTAACAGTTGTTGCTATAATTCAAAGTTTGCGTGGTTACGCCTTTTTATTCTTTTTATTTTTAATTTAATTTAAAATATAATTAACTGTTTAAAACTTTAACTTTGTACAGGTCAACAAAATAATGACATGTAGAAAATTTATTGTCAGTGAAAATTTAATATAATTCTTGAATTTTGCAGGATAATAAAATTTCATAAATGAAATTTTAACACGTTATCTGGCAGAGAATAAATATAATTAAATAACATTAATTTCTTGATAAAATTTTAAATGAACATAATTACACATTAATTGCAAATTAAAATCACAAATTGCATTAACAATACCTATAATTACAGGTTTGTGTAAAGTCATGCTTTTTTTTAAAGCTCTAGGCCAAAAAAAACAGTGCAAGATACTATTGAGCGTGGGCTAAGTTCAAAATATTTACTTTGATTTTATCTGTAAAGTTGTGCTGTTATATGATTGTTTTGGTTTACAAGCAGGTATGAATCAGCTACTGTGGTATTATGCAGAGCTGGAGAGGCAGCGTTGTGATCAGCTTATTAAAGACAAAAATTCAATAAGTAACGATACACTTCAAGAAACAACTCGTGATAGACCACCGGAAAGTTGCATTCTGTGGAGGCGATTTTCAAAGTAAGTCCAAAACCTTATAATTAATGTGACCAGCAAGGTGGTGGCATCGTTTGGTTTTGCGCCGTTCGCTTATAGCTGACTACTAAAGTTTTAACAGAAATTTAAATTGCTTTACTCTTTAAAACATTAAAGCTCTATAAATTTCTATCAAATTTTCAAACGATTTTGCTTTTGTGTTTTTCAGCGCATCGTCCCAAAGGCATATTTAAAGTATTTAAAATGCATGTATTTTGTTTTGAATTGAATAGTAGAATTACTTCATAGAAAAGTTTGATGTCAGAATTTTCATGTAAACAAAAAAGTGAACAGTTTCAACAATCTTGAACATTGCGTTTTAAATGTCACTGAACTTTATGGTGTTTGAAATTAAGGTGAATCATATTTCACCTTAGGGGCGGCAACAGACGTAAAATAAAATATTTGATGTTTTTAAGCTGTGGCAGCAGCTGTGAGCATAGCTTAATCCGCGTAGTTTTAGCTATGTAGTGTAAAGTACACTTAACGCTACACTACAGTATCGCGATTGCAATTAAGCGTTTCAAAATATACGTGAATCGTATCTATCCTGTATATTGCTAACAATATTAAACAAAAAAGTAAACAAATATAATTATTATTAACAAATTAATTAGGACGGCCTGAACGTCAAAAAATACAATCAGATTGCATGCATAGCTTTTTTACTTGAAATTTAGGATAAAACTAAACGTTATGTTAATAAAAAGGCAATTAAATACATACATTTGTAAAAATTGCAGCTTGTTTGAAACAAGTCAAACGCTATTCTGGGCAGTATTTGGACTCATCGAATTGGAAAGTTTTGAATTAGCTGGAATAAAAAGCTTTACTCGCTTCTGGGGAATGCTCATGTTTGGATGCTTTAGTGTTATTAACATTGTTGTTCTACTAAACCTGCTGATTGGTAAGTATAGTATTTAAAATACACGGCAGAACAATTTAATTTTGTAACAACAATATTAGGCCTGTTTTCTCTAAGTTAAATCTAAGTTGCATAAATAACGCAAATAAGAGCAATTTAAACCGCAGTTTCAATTGCTCATAATTAAGCATTTTAGAATGCGACGGGCTGGTTTATAAAAGCAGGTTAACCAGCTATTGCACAAACACGTAGTTTAGACGTACAAAGCCTTTACACAAGAAGAAATTTCTTCAGGAGCTGGCAAAGCAGGAGTACATTATCTAGACTTATCTGTGCTAATTTATTTTTAGATGCTGAGCTTTAGCTCATAAGCATCTAGTGAAATGATTTTGTCCGTCCATCTGCCTGTCTGTCTGAATGTCTGTAGGTCGTACGCTGCAGGTCACAGTTTTAACCTCAGTGTCTTCAAATAACTTTTAATCGCCTATAAAAGCGCCCGCGC
Organism: Dicyrtomina saundersi; assembly: GCA_034695245.1. Lineage (NCBI taxonomy): Eukaryota > Metazoa > Arthropoda > Collembola > Symphypleona > Dicyrtomidae > Dicyrtomina > Dicyrtomina saundersi. Next base: position 5,285 of record JAQFZE010005696.1, read on the forward strand.
AGTACTGTATAGTTTTTGGGCAACATCCTGGTAATCGTTTTTACACAGTTAGCAGGTAACTGGAGCAACTTTTAATATTTTTCAGCTGTTTTATGCCCTCAATCAAAAACCGCCGTTGACATTGCTTTAGCGTTCAAACTTACCTAAATTTCTAGGTAGGTACGTTGTACGCAAGGTTATCGTCGTTTAGGGGCCAGACACAAATGACGTCATTTAAGTTGAGGATGGGTAAATTAAAACAAGAAAGAGACTTCCTAGACAAAGACTTCTGAGACAAGGTCCCAAGAGCGCCGGATTTGGCGACCGTGGGCCCAAAGTTGATGCTGGGGGGGTATGAATTATGTCTCTTTAATACAGGTTAGGTAGAAGTTCCGGATTCTTAGAGCCTCGTCCCAGAAATTAAATACTTGTCCGAAACCCTCTGCGTCAGGGTAGCTGCTAAAGATTGTTGAGATGAGGTTCTACCTTTCCGGTCTGCTGGTTGATACCTTACTGAGGAATTTAGTTCGGGGTGGTTTAAAATGCGGACAGTCAAGCATTATATGAAAAACGTCTTCTAACTCTTTTCCGCATAGCTCACAGTCCCTTCTGCATTTTTCCATAGCTTATTCACGCTTTTGAGATTAGTTGCCTTCCCTCTTAGTACAGTTCTAGTAAATCCAGTTCTGAGATTTAGTAAAAATTTTGTCAAGTTCCATTCCATGTTCATCTTAAAGTATTCTGATTTTATTGCATGTGTTTTGATACTGGCATAGGGGGTCATCGCGCTACAGCTCTGCATTCTGAGAACATCGTTGTTAAAGCAGTACAGTCGAAATTTTTCAACAATTTCCTTTATTTACTTCTTAAGATATTTGGAGTTCAGGTTTTCAAAACTTTGCTCTAGTTGTGCATCCGCAAAAATCTTTTTGGTTTCAAGCATACAGTTATATCGAGGGTCTGCGGCTTTAGAGTTCATTGTCTCTAGAAAGCACCTTTTGGTGATGTTGTTTTATTCAGCGTTAAGTGTCTTCTCACGAAATCTGAGCAATGATTTAAATAATATCAGCCTGATGTTTTGCGCCCTCGTTTCTAGGCGGAGGAAGAACCCAGGGGTTGAGTTAGTAGAGTTCATGAGCCGTCGAACAAATGCAGTCTAGAATGTCTCAAACTCTTCGCAGTTCTGGAGTCCCCATAATGGTGCTGCGTACATAAGTATTGAGCTGACTAGTGATTAAAAAAGATTGAGGTGTAAGCCAATGTCTTTTATTTTGGCACGATAAAAGAGTTTAAACAGTTTTGATTGTGCTGTTTTGGCCTTGCTGAAAAAGTGTGTTTTAGCCTTATTAAATATTCCACTTTGGGTAAAGGGAAACCCTAAGTATACATACTTGTTTACTATTTCCAGTGTTTTGCTATTCCATTAAAATCTTGTTGTTTTACGTATCTTATTGCCTTTCCTAAAGATGATTACTTTGGTCTTAGCTAAGTTGACTGTTACATCATTTTCTTTAGAGAAATAGCTAAGGGTGTTAATCTGTCTCTGTAGATCCAATTTATTAGACGCGAGGAGAATAATGTCGTCTGCATATAGCAGAATTAGCAGTTTAATAGTAAACATTTGTATTCCTTGGATGCCGCTGCTACGGAGAATCTCTGTGATTTTGTCAATGTAAATAGTAAATAGTGTGGGGGATAAAGTTTGTCATCTGCCCATTACGCTCATCATGTCGGCGTAACCTTCTTTACATCGGATCTTTGTTTTTGCTTGGTCGTAGAGTTCTTTGACCTTGGCAACGAAAGAGTCACTGTTCCTGGCTTCTGTCAATCTTGCCCACAACCTGTTCCTTTTGATTGAATCGAATGCTTGGCTAAGTTCAACAAAGAGAGCATAAAGTTTTCCTTTCTTATGAAGCGCTGGTCTAATTAGTTGCTTTAGTATACAGGCATACAGAGCAAACATGTGATCTAAGCATCCTCTTTCTTTCCGGTAGGCGGCTTGGATTTGCGAGATAATGTCGTTTTTGGCGCAAAAGAAATTTAGTCTGTCAGACATATTATACGTTTATAGTTTTGTTATTGTGTTTATAAGAGCTATCGGCCTATAGTTGCTAGGTAGAATGTCATCTCCTTTCTAATATATGGGTGCAGTAATGAGATCCCTCTATTCTTCTGGTATTTGTTCTTTGAAAGCTTTGTTGAGTAGCTGTAATAGGTATTCATAGGAATCGCGTCTAGGGATTTCCAGATCTCATTTGGTATTCCGTCTACTCCTGGGAATTTATTATTAGCTAGTGATTTCGTGGCTTAGAGTAGTTCTGCCATAGTGATGGTTGTGTCGAGTGCTTCAGTGTTATAAGCAGTCGATTCTTTTACTTTGTCTAAAATTCCTACTTCGTTAATCTCGTTTACCTCAAATAACTCTCGATAATGTTAGTCCTATTGTTGTTTTGAGATGTAATTGGTCTTGGATCTATAGTTTTTGTCTCTTAATTTGTTAATTGCCTTCCAGTAGTCTAATGTGTCTTTGCTGTAGTAAATTTCTACTTGGATTTTGTTGTAGAAAATTTTCTTTTTGTCACAACAAAGACTGCGGTATGACTACCTAGCTTGTAGAAAACGGCCAAGATTGTCAGTGTCAGGGTAATCCAAGCATTTGTTTGCTCTGCAATTATGAAGGAAAGAAAGTGTGTTTCTTTTAGCTTTGCTGCACTCTTTGTCAAACCATTTCGGACCAAAGTTCCTTCTGTTATTGCCACGTTTTTGTGGGCCATTTCTGTTTGTTTGGCAGTCCAGTGTTATAGTTTAAGTAGCTGAGTGTAGCTACAATTGCTAAACTTGAGTTCTGTACTGTAATACTTAACGTTTGTTAGAAGGTCAAGGCTTTTTCTTTGCACTATCTTATGTTTTTACTCTGTTCAGTCACGATCTGTTGTGCATCTTGGTTGACTTGTTGAGCACTTAACAGTATAGGAAGATGGTCAGATTCTATATTGTCAACTACTTCCAGATCTCCCAACTCGTCGATTACGCTGCTCTTTCTTATGCATAAGTCTATCAAGCTGTGTTTATTGTGTCCTATGTATGTGGGTTTTCCCAAGCTGTCTGAAATACTTCTATCGTTAAGAATTGCAAGCTGGTTGGTTTGAACTAGGTCTATTAGTCTTTTGCCACGGGTATTTACACCTTCGTCAGTTGTCCTTCTAATTCAGTTAAAGTAAAGCGTATCGTTGGTCGAATTTCGAAATTTTTCTACTCTGCAGTTGAAGTCTTCCATTAGAATGTATTTGAGGTTATTTATGGCTATTGTTTCTTCAAGAAGACTGTCCAGTTGTTCGTCATATTGCGTTGCGGGCGGTAGATAGGTAAAACAGATTATATTTTTTGTTCCATTTATCCCGATTTCAATAAAAACTTTAAATCTATCCCGGTTGATAATTTTACAGTGTTTTGATTTGCTGTTTTGGACGTCAATAATTATTTCTCCATTTTTTTCTCTTTATCTCCTACCTCTTGTATTACAGTTAATTTAAAATTGGGAAAAGTGTTTTCCAAATCGTCAGTTAATTTACTTGTCCAAGTTTTAGATAAACAAGATATCTACGTCATGTTGTACAACGGTGTTTATTTTGTCATATTTGCCGTTTTGAATTCCATTTATGTTCTAACTTAAAACTCTAAACTTACCTATAACCAATATAGGTAAGTTTATTACGTGTTGGGAAAACAAGTAGGAAAAAAATTTAAATATAGAAATGGGGGTGGGGATACTTAAAACTATGATATTTGAAGGACGTCATTATAGACGAACTCTGAATATCTATAACCAATATAGGTACATTTACTACGTGTTGGTAAAACAGGTTAAAAAAATTTAAAGTTAAAAATGGGGGTGCTTTTAACTTTAATATTTGAAGGATGTCATTATGGACAATCCCTGACTATCTATAACCAATAAAGGAAAGTTTATTACATGTAGGTAAAACAGGTTGGAACAAATTTAAAGTTAGAAATGAGGGTGGGAGTACTTAAAACTATGATATTTGAAGGACGTCGTTATGGACGAACCCTGAATATATGTAACCAATATAGGTAAATATATTCCGTTTTGGTAAAACAGGTTGAAAAAAAAATTAAAGTTAGAAATAGGGGTACTTCAAACTATAATATTTGTATTACGTCATTATGGACGATCCCTGAATATGTACAACCTATATACTGAATATCTATAATGTATTCTCTGCGTGTCTGCCGCAACAGACCACAGACCATTAAAAACTGTAGCTGAGATTAGTTGGGTCTGTACTATAAGATATACTTGTATTCGCCGCGCAGAGCTTTAAAATTACGTGGTATGTACATGCATTATCCATTTGTTTACACGTATCTATCCGTTTTTGATAAGTTCACTTTTTTGAATTTTGACATGGGTCCAGTTAACTGTCAATTGTGAAAAAATGGCCAGTCAAAACAAAGTAAAAAAACAATAAAGACCTGCCTGCTCGCATTTCTGATCCTTTAAAAGTTGTTTAAAGTTAATGGCTTCAAAACTGTGACCTGTAGTGTACAACCAACAGACGGACGGACGGACGGACGGACGGACTTGACCATTTAATTAGATGCTTAATCTCAGCATCTAAAAACCGACGAGAACGTGTAAACAAATAGAGAATGCATGTACATACCCTGTAATTTTAAAGCTCTGCGCGGCGAATACAAGTATATCTTATAATACAGTCTCAACTTATCTCAGCTACAGTTTTTTATGGTCAGTGGTTTGCTACGTCAGACATGCTGGGAATAGGTTATAGATATTCAGGGATCGTAAATAATGACGTC
>JAQFZE010005697.1:0-10101 GCA_034695245.1 Dicyrtomina saundersi
AAGCTAGTCACACGGGGGTCTGCGTTGGGAGACCAGATCTTAAGCGATTTGAAACGCCTGACCCCTCAAAAACTAAAACATTTTTCAAACATTTTTCAACATTTTTTTTCAGGTATTGCAAAAAACTCTACAATTTAAACGAAAAAATAGTGTTTGTATCTAATTTGTACCAGAAACTAAGTTGAAGAAGACTTGTTTAAAATATACTTTACAATGTTAATAGTTAAATATTTATGGTGGTTAGGGACCCAGGTATTTTTCTACTGTTTTAATGTGAGGGTCATTTTGGACCAAGATTAGTACACTTGAGTATTGATACAATATAAAAGCTAAATTATAAAAATTTTAATCGCAATGATTAATATTTATTTATGACAATAGAGATAACAATTCTTGTTAATTAAAATAGTTGTTTACAAAATATAAAACATTACTATTGTATAGGCAACAAAATGAAAGCGATGACAAAAAATTAAATTTTATTCTTAAGTAATATTTACAGTGTAGCTGATTAATCAATTAAAATTATGAATACTGGTCGCTTTTATTTTATGCAAACGTTTAACATTTGTGTAAACTATTTCTTACTTGTGTTTTAAACCATCGCCACCTGTGACCATGATTTCAAACTGACCACTTTTTATGCAATTGTACCATTACCTCATTTATTTTGCAAAATTAATTCTGAACGACGTTCAGTTGTAACTAATTAAAGAATAGAAGCGCTAAGAATGAGTTTTCAGTCCAAGGTATCGATCCACTTGTTCGTGTTGTGTTGATTACGCTCGCAGCTATGAACTAATTATACTATTTTAGTGAATACTTCATGTTCTTCATTGCTGACTGATATTGTTGATGGTAATTTATTATATGTATCTACGTTTTTAGAATAAATAAATTAGTGCATTCTTATTTCATTATGCAATTCTTTAATAAGAGACGTAAATTATTTTAAGCAAACAATTCAAAACCAAGTGTCAGTGCAACTGTAATTTGCAAAACAAGCCATCTTGAATATCAATTTTTTATTTTTATTCCTACAGTTTCTAATTTGAAAACATTTTGACATTTTTCAAAAACATCTTGATCACATTTGTTTTTGGTAGCCAAGATATGCATAGTACTTTAAAAAATGATAAAGACAAGTTCAGCCGTTGTACTGTAACTACTGTCCTAATTATTAATTCTTTGTATTCATATTCCTATTATCCGTGAGCTACGTGATTAAAAATTGCATTAAAAATCCTTGCTGAGATTTATTTTCAGATTGTAATTACTTTTAAAAATATTATTAAAATTTCAATTTGTCAGCAATTTAAGTGTAAACAATTAAAGTTAAATTGAATACAAGCATTTTCATGTCTGAGATCAATTACACATCCAGCTCTTTATTAGTGAGAAAGATAGAAATGTGGATATTTTTTCCCTTAAACCCAGATCGTTATGGTTAGAATCTCCTTCGATAATGCATTATCTACCTTTCATCAGAGTTTCACAGTGCTGAAGAGGTGACTATTAACTTCCTTGTTATTATACGTAGAAACGAACAGCACTCACTTTTTTATTATGCTGGGGTCCCAAAGTACTAAGGAATACGTTTGGGACAAGCATACGCGTTCCATTACTCAATTACGGAGTACGTCAGGTTTGGAAGTTTTAGTTTTAACGTAATCATATTTAAAGATTGAAATTTTTAATGTAGAAAAGTGCTGTAGAAGTTAGGGTCAAGCCAATTTCCCCCTGGCCTCAAAACAATTTAAATTCTATAATATGAGGACTTTGCTGGCAAACCGCGTTAAGTCCATGGTGACAACTTTACAGGAGCCGCAATTTTTGATAATCATGTAAAAACGTGATTATTTTTTTGATTTTTTTCTGTAACTGCATGGTACCAGATGTATTATTATCCCAAATCACTCAAATCTGACGCTGCGTCGTAATTTTTTAAAAATGATTCAAAATTTTAAAATCTTAGACTTAACGTGTTTTGCCAAAAAAACCCCTACGAGGCAACGCAAAAAAAATGTAAACCTTTTGCATTATATTAAATCGTATGCTAACTCCTAATTGTAAAATTGAAGTAGGAATTGTACATTTGAAAAACATGTAAATAGAACATTCTGCACTTTTTAAAAACATGCAAATACAACATTTTACGTATGTATTTCGAAACGCTTAGATATAAGCATCTTGGATGCGGGATTTTCAAATAATGCTTTCATTTGATACATAATTCTAAATAATGGAAATATTTAATTTATATTACAGAAGTGAATGGTAGGCAGAATATTAATTAGTTCACAATAGGAATTAGGCTTAGGGATCGTCCACAAGAGACGTCATCGAAAAATATTCATTTTAAGATCTTGTGCCTCCTTACCAGATTAATCATAACTATTTCTTAAATGACTATCTCTAACATAGGATGTCATCCCTTTACATCAAGTAGACCCATTGAACCTACCAATTACGTCATTTGTGGACGGTCTCTTACGTCTTTCTTTTTCTCATAAGAAACACAACTTTTCTTTTGTTCAATTTCTTAATTACGTGGTAACTCATGCCCTTTTGTTTTTAAATTGCTAAAGGTTTCAGATATACCAACAAAATGTTGTTTGGTTCAGATATCAATCTGTTATGGATCGCCCGTAAATGAAGTTTTCGGTAGGGTAAGTAAATCTAGTCACGTAGTGATGACATGCCGGGTTAAAAAAAGCCGTTAAATGCATTGTTAAAGTGATGACATAGTGATTGGTAGAACTTAGAGTTATAATTTGGAAGACGTCATTTATGGACCATCCCTTACGAATAGTTTATGCGAATTTGATATTGAAACGAGTAATTTTTGTTTGATTATGAGTAGGTAAAACTATCGACGTTTTGGGCAATTTGGGGTATTTTTTATAAGAAGCAGTTGTTTTTATTGGATTGAGTGTACTTAACGTGTTTTGCCAGAAAACGTTTTTTGAGCGTATTATTTAAAATAGTTCCAGTGACCTTTGACCTCTAATATTGCAAGGTGTGAATTAAACGTAATTTGTCGTTATTAAGCACCAATTATCTTAATTTCTGAAAAAATGGACTTAACGCGTTTTGCTAGCAAAATCCTCATTTCCAGAAATTCTTTTTTAATTCTCAAAAGCATAAGAACATTATATTGGACAATAGCTATTTCATTTAAAACTAGGAACAATACAGGAGAGCAAAACATTCCAAGTTCAATATTTTTTACCTTAAAGAGTAACTGTGAGTAAATATTTTTCTTGTTACGATGCCAAAAATTAATGGGATGATCTAATCGCAGAAAACGAAATTTCTAACACAGTTTTGTATTTGGGTAGAAGATTTTTGAATAAGATAGAAATTTTTTCACATTTTGAGATGACATGTAAACGCCACTTAGAAATAAATCAGAGTAAAAGTAAGTTTTATAATATTAGATATTTCATACTCTTAATTCTGTGTAACAAGGCAATTCGGATTATAAAATGTACGACAGCCGTGTAATTACGATCAATTTTTTTATTTATTGTTTCAGAGAGATTACTATGATGTATGTAATTTCCATGTGAGATGTGAATTACTAGCACTTACAAACTTGTTTGAATAGTTGGTAGCTTCTTCATTGACTCCTGTCTTGTCTTGAATGAAATTTATTATTGTGTATCTCAAGATAAGTGAAATAATTATCTCAAACTATACAGGTAAAGCGGATTTTTTACCTTACACAGTTATTGACATTTAAAAAAATAAATAGTATTTTTAATTAGTATATTTTTTTTTTAATTTTCGATCGCGCTAGTTACTGGAAGTTAATTCAATTTGCCTAATTATTACCGTTTAAATAGTAGACAACTTATGTGTAAGTTCCTTAGTTAACAGGTCACAGCTTTAATTTTAAGGTTTGGCGAGAAATTCTAAATTAATTTTGTTTTCTTACAAAAATTAATAACAAAAAATGTGGTGTGCATCTTTGAGGAAGCTTTTACTTTTACAAGATATTATTTGCAGATAGCTTTTAAATGAAATGACAAAAAAAGAATTTAGAATATCGAGTTTTCTGTTTTGAGTAAACTTCAAACGGCCTAACCGTACTGTTAAGGCAGCCATTGAACCCTGGCTATATAATATAAGTACTTTACAATGCTAATATTTCATTTCCTTTAGTAAGTGACAGATACATACACTTTTTTAAATGTGAGTTTTTTTAAACCAATATCAATACACTTGAGTATTGAGTATTGATTTAATGTAATAACGAAATAATAAATGCAATTGCAGTCCTTCCCTTTATTATCCCAAACATCTCAGCCACTACCTTTTGTTTTCTAAATTATTAAGATTTGCTGCAGTTACCTGTCTTAAAGAATGCAGCTTTATTAAGCGAATTAATTTAAGCGGCGTACATAATATTACGACCTGTCTAATATTATTACTACGTACAAATAACTTCAAGCACATGCAGCGGCGGAATTTTATAATTATCATTTTAAATTGTTTACAAACAAATATTTAAAGCAACATCCCAACGTAATACAAACTAGACAATTCAAATTACTTCCGGCTAAACATTGCAACATTCAACATCTATTTATTACAAGCATTATTGTTACTACTACGGTTAATCGGGTTAATCCTTAACTTTTACAGATGAATCAGATACCTGATGCTGAGTTTTTCATTACAATTAGGTAACACATAATTTAAACATATGGAGTACAATAGAGTAAGTGACCATACATCTTGTAAGTATCCAAAAATCCGAAAATCCGAAATTTTGAACCATAATCCCTTTTTTTAGGTTTGTACGTTGAGGCGATAGATAAAGTTTGGTAAACTTATACAATGTATTTTTTTTTCAATTTGTTGTCTCTCTTAAATATTTGATCGCATCTACCTATCCTTTTCAGTATTCTCTAACGAGTAATGAATCTTAAAGATTCACCTATGGTAAGTATTAAAGAAACTTTTAGGCGGCGTCTTACAGCCAGATATTTGTCATAGTTTTAAAGTAGGATGACAATTCACTGCCAACTATTTTAGTTGTGAAATAATGTAATTAAAACTATTATAAATTTTGGCACAAGTAGTAATAAGCCTGAAAACTCACAATCATGAATTACAACAGCAAATAATTTACACCTTAATTTCTTTGTTTTAAAAATATTTGCGACTAATTTGAGTCCAGTTATTGATGATATAGGTAAAGAAAAGCAGAGTTTTCATGCACTGTGACGGGTTACTGGGGCACCACAATGCAAAATACACCCAAGTTACTTTGGGAATTAAATTAACAATTAAAGGGTAGCCTGAGTTTTTTAGAGTGCGTTTATTTTAAATCCTATAGTTACATACATGCAAAAACTTTCCCAAGTAAGTAATAAATTTAACTAATTTTTAATTTTTGTCTGTCCCAATAAAGAAATTTAAAACTTATTTAAAAAGCTGTTTAAAAAATATGACGCTCATTGCAACCAAACTATATAAATAAGTGGTTACAAGAAAATTGGTTTTGTTTGAATGTACTTCTAATTTTGTACTTTAGGCTGTCTAATCGTAAGTCTTGCTCCAAAATAATTACCTTGAAACAAGAAATTGTTTATTTTTTTTAAATATGCCCAAATAATGCTAGCAATTGTTTTGAGTGGTCGAGAGATTTTTAATACTTTAAAAAATACTATCGACAAGTTCAGCTGTGAAACTGTAACTGCTGGCCTAATCCAATCTTTGAATCCTTCTTCCTATATTAAGTAAGTTACACTTGATTAAATTTAATTGTATTAAATATCGTTGTTGAGATTTATTTTTTAATTATTACTTTTAAGAATTTTAATGAATATGCAATTTTCAATTTGTAAGTAAATTTGTAGGTTAGTGCAGTTTAGGCTAAATGCATCAATGTAACATATTTAACATTGTTCAAATGTATGGTATTTTATTGTTAATTTTCATTTAAATCCACATTATCATTGCCTTGCCTTTCCTGCTATATTGTACAAGTGTTTATTCTTTCATGTTTAAACTCTTACCAAATTCTTCAGTTGTAGAATCGTGTACACAACTACATATATTTTGAACGGCGTCATGTAGCAAATTATAATACTAGGAATCCGAACTAAAACTCACAATTTAGACCATGCAAAAATTAGGAAGTGACCCTTGAGAAAGAGAAGATGGTTTCCAATTTCTATTTTAAGCGTACACACCTATACTCTCAAAATCGCCATTTTTATAGTGAAAAAACTTTGGCACCTTTCGTTTAAAGTCTAAAAGAATATTATTTGACAAGGTTTTGCCTCAGGAGAACTGTATTTCTATAATAATTATTTAGTACAAAAGAATTTAAAAAATGATACAATTTTCAAATTTTCCCAGAATCCATATGTTAGATAATAAACAAGAAATCACAATACTTTGAATTTTTTGAAAATCAAATGAAAAATAATAATCGCTACAATGTTGCCAAACCAAACAACTTCAGTGTTATATTTTAATGCCGCTTAAGAATAAAACGAAGTAAGCTCACACAGCGATCCCTGCACCACTAGAAATACAGTGGTCTGTCTGTTGGGTAAATGGGGTGCCCACTTTCAAGGTAACTGTCACTACTAACTCGAAAAACATTTAAGCTGCTTTTGCATGTGCCTTGTGCACTTATCTAAACATTATAGTTTATACAAATAATATTCACATTTAAGAGAATATTTTTTTTTAGTTTATTTAATTAATTTGTATAAGAAACAAATTTCAAGGAGGAGATTCGCCTATAGTATATCATGTACTTTACAATGTTGCTATTTCGTTTTTTTATGCAGGTCACGGATATATAGTTTTTAAATGTTAGTAATTCAGGTAGTGATTAATACTCTTTTGTATTGAGTGCTGATACAATGTAAAAACTAAATTTAATATTAAATGTATGGTAACCGCAGTCGTTGTCGTCCGTATGTATCTCTACCAATGGGGAAATTTAATAGTAATATTTAAAAAATGTTTAAAAAATATGAAGATTATTGCAGACCACAAATAGAAAGTGGTTACAAAAAAATATAAAAATGATATTGTAAAATTTTCAAAAAAATTTAATAATGCCAGTGGCTTATCAATTTAAATCTGAAAATTAAATTTTAGACAAAAGTTTTGCGTATGAGATGGTTCATAAAAGGCGACACCAAAATTATCCCTTTTAGGACCGCCCCCATAGGTCCTATGTGATCAGTTATCATAGCGTAATTGGGTACCTTTAACATTACATGTCACCAGTAACTAACTAGGTCCTCTCACCCTACCATTAACATCATCCATGGGCGATTCCTATTTGTGTTTCTTATTGATGTAGTTATTCGAATTATCAAAGAAACATTCCAATGATCTTTTCATAAATACATCCTAATACCACACTAATCAAATTTGAACGACGTTGAACATTGAGTTCATTAACTTGAACGTATAGCAACCTTAGTGCTTTTGCTATGTACGATTATAAAAGAATCAATAGACATAATTTATTGTTGGCAATCGTGACACACAATAATTTTCAAATTTAGCATAACCATGCTTTACATTCACATTTAACTCATTTGAGCAACTCCATAAATCGGAAAGTCATTCAATAAACAAAAGCCGTCAATAATGCAAATTGTGCAAAACCCTCCGGTTAAGCAACATTTTATTTGAATGAAACTTTCATTAGGATAAATTCTGTACTGATTATCGGATTGTTAGCTGAGAAATACAGTCACCGTTGCAACTTTTACTTTTTACACACTTTGTAGTAATCCAAAGCTTTGAGGTTCACAAACATCAATTATTTTCGTTTCAAATAAATTTAAAAATATTTATTTTTATTATTAGCAACCCTGTACAAAATGGTTCTATGTGTATAACTAAAAACTGTAGGTTTTGCAAATAATTCTACAATTGAAACGAATAAATAGTGTTTGCATTTAATTTGTACCAGATACTAATTTAAAGGGGAAGATTCATTTAAAATGACTTTACAATGTTAATTGTTAAATATTTATGCAGGTTAGGGAAGTAGATACTTCATATACTGTTTAAATATGATGGCCAGTTTGGACTAAGATTAGTGCACTTAAGTATTGATACAACGTAAGAATTCAATTATAAAAACTTAATGGCAATCACACTATTAACTAAAGTACTAACTCCTGCTATATACCGATTCAAGCAGATTTGAAGCTCATGTATAATTTGGTAAACCCAACAATATGAAACTTTTTCCAGGTCACAAAAAGAAAGCGATTAAAAAAACTTTAAAATTAAAATTTTATTTTTAAGTCAAATCACATTGTAGCTAAAAGTTCAATTAAAATTATGAATCCTACTCCTTTAACAATTTTATGAAAGCGTTTAGCTTGTGCAAATATCTTCCGTAGTCTTGTTTTCCATGATTTCCAATTCTAACCATATTTTCAAATCAACACTTGTGAAATTTTACCAGCTACATGTTATTTCGAAAAATTAATTTTGAGCGGCGTTGAAAGGTAACTATAAAATCATGTAACGAATAGGAGGTCTAACAATTAGCATTCAGTTCAGGTTCAGGGTATCGCTATAATAGAATCAACAGAACTATTCTTGGCAATCTTCAAGCATAATAATTTTTAAGTTTAAGCATTAACATGATTTATATACAAAATTATTTTTGCAATTCCGTTGGATTCTTTATTAGGAACTATGGCAAGAGCTTTGTGGTATTATGCAAAGAGGGGTTAAAAATCCACTCATCGGTCATTACAAAAACAGTGCGCAAAATGATGCGCTTAATGGCAATTGCAAGCGTAATTGTAGCGCCAGCAGTAAAGAAATACTTTTTCTCTCTTAATAGTTAAAAAAAACCTTGTCATAATGTTTTAGGATAATTTGTAACATTTTGCGTACCTTGAATTCGTCAACCTATCTAAGCTAGAACAGAAGATAGTTAATGTTTATTCAAACAGCGCAAATAACGCTAGCATTTTTTTTGAGTGGTCGAGAGATTTATAATACTTTAAAAAATACTATCGACAAGTTTAGCTGTAAAAGTAAAACTGTAACAGCTGGCCTAATTAATTCTTTGAATCCTTCTTTCCATATTTAGTAAGTTACGTGATTAAATTTAATTGTATTAAATTTCATTGTTGAAATTCATTTTCTGATTATTGCTTTTGAGAATTTTAATAAATATGCAATTTTCAATTTGTAAGTAAATTTGTAAGCTAGTGCAAATTAGGCTAAATTCATCATTCTAGCATGTTTAACATTGTTTGCATGTTTGGTATTTTATTTTTAATTTCCATTTAAATCCACTATATAACAAGGCATGTAAAGTAAAGTACTTTACATGCCTTGCTATATAATAGCCTTTCCTGCTATGTTTTACTACAATATTTGTTCTTTTCATGTTCAAACTTTATCGGGAAATTATCTCTCTAAACAATTTTCTGTACACATCTACATATATTTAGAACGGCGTCCTGTAGCGCATTATTATACTAGGAATCCCGATCCCGAACTAAAAACTCATAGTTGAGAGCATGAAAAATGCAGGTAGTGATCCTTGAAAAAGAGAAGGTGGTTTCCAATTTCTGTTTTAAGCGTAAACACCTATACTCTTAAAATCTCCGTTTGTATAGTGAAAACACTTTGGCACGCTTCCGTTTAAATTGTGTCTTTTAAACAATAATATTTGTCAAGGTTTTACCTCAGGAAAACTTTTATTTCTATAATTATTCAGTACAAAAGAATTAAGAAAATACTACAATTTTCCAAATTCCCCAGAAACCAAATTTTTGATAATAAATTAAAAATCACATAACTTTCAATTCTTTGAAAATAAATTGGAACAATTATAATTGCTAAAGTGTTACCAAATCAAACAACACAACTCAATGTATTTAAACTCTATCAGGATATATATTTATGTTACTATTAAAAAGCATTTGACTAAATTGGAAGTGTGATGATACATCACTTTGAATTCCTTGAAGTAAGAAAATATTACCTGTTGGAACCTTTTTACAAGCGCTCACCTTATAGAGTCACCCTTGTTATAGTGTCATGTTTTTTACTTCCCCGGCAAACCGCCTATGCTTTAGC